>JAQMYF010000021.1:32513155-32535438 GCA_030014195.1 Neosilurus mollespiculum
TTGTAATGCTTGAACCCCTGCCCCCCCCCCCCCCCCCCCTTAAAATATGTAAACCATAAACTATAAAACCTTGATTTTGTCTGCCTTTAAGGTTCCCATGAAGTATATAATAGAGCAGTTATTCACCGCAGGCTCAGTGAATGCCACTGAAATGACATTCTGCCTAGGGGATTATTCAGTGACATCCACCTTGCCTTTGGCAAATTGTTAATTATCTCAGTGGCTAATTATTAGAGTGGCATCTTTCATGGGGTGGAATATATTAGGCAGCAAGTGAACAGCCATTTCTCAAAATTGATGTGTTGGAAGCAAGAAAAATGGGTAAGCGTAAACATTTTGAAGGTCTTAGAAAAGTCAAATTTTTGTGACTTGACAACTGTGGCACTGTTTCACCTACCAAAAGTACAAGGGAGCAAAAGTTAAAAACCAGGAACAAACTCACAAGCACCTGTAGCTCACTGATGCACATGGGCAGAAAGGAGTCAGAAAATAAATTGCATTGCAGATTGCTGCATATGAGGTTGTGTAGCTGCACAGCAGTCAGAGTGCACATGCTTAACCCCTGTCCACCACTGAAAGTGCCTGCAATGGGCATGTGAGCATCAAAAGTCGACCATGGATCAATGGAAGAAGGTAGACTGCTCAGATGAATCATTCATTCATTCATTCATTTTCTGAACCGCTTAATCCTAATTAGGGTCGCGGGGAGGCTGGCGCCCATCTCAGCCAACTCTGGGCGAGGGAAGAGTACACCCTGGACAGCTCGCCAGGCCATCACAGAGCAGAAACACGCTGACGGCTATGCAGCTTACTCTTGTCGAAAATCAGCAATGGTTCTTTTACATGCCTCTCACCATAGACAGAGAGAGACATGGCCAGCCTTTGATAAACCAATTAGCTGCACTGGGGGCAGATGAATCATATTTTTTTTAAATCATATAGAGAGCCGCATGTGCATTAGGAAGGAGATAGAAAAGAGATGTCAACACGATGGATTATATGAAAAAGGCAAGCCATCAGACACAGTGAGATGTTCTGGGCAATGTTCTGCTGGGAAACCTTGTGTTCCAGAATTCATGTGTATGTTACTTTGATATGTATCTAACTTAATGTTTCAGACCAAGTACACATCTTTATAGCACCCTGTCATACTGCAAAAACTGTTTAGGAATGGTTTGAGGAAAATTGGCCTCCAAAGTCCCCATCTGCCGGATGTACTGGACAAACAAGTCCAAGCCATGGAGGTCCCATCTTACAGGAATTAAAGTCTGTGCCCGAGAGGATATTTAAGAGTTCTAAATTGAGTGCATTTTAATAGATTATATGAGATTCAAACTACTGAGTGTGTTTTCACAGCTGCTGTTCACTGACTGGACATTTAAGCCAGGGAAAGTTTTATACTGTATATGACTTACAGGCTTATACTGTATAACTGTCATAATAGACCAAGAAAAATACTTGATGCATAGAAACTCACACAATAATGATATTAATAATAAATACTCTTTTTTTTGCCAGGTCATTCAAAAATTCCTAACAGAGAATCAAGGATTTTTCATGACTTATGGGTAAGAGAAAGCTTATTTTTGTCTTGATTTTTAAGAAAAGGTTTAGAAACGGTGCTCAGTGTGATTTATTTGCAAGAGAAGCAGTAATAGCACTGTTAGCAGGGTTATAAATTAATATGCATACCCAAGGTTACAATTTTCTTCATTTCTCACATTCTCAAAATCAGTAGAGATTACACTACAAATAAAAAACTTTAATATAGTCAAGCTATACTAATTTTAGCCACTGGGAATGAAAGTGATGTTTAAAATTGTTGATTGGCTCTAGTTTTTAAGATATGATACTGGGTCAGCATGTATGACCATGACTTAGGAATCATGAAGGTTGGGTGACTGCAGTTGGTAAGTAAATGTTTTTAAGTAAATGTATTTTCACTTTTGCTATAAAATAAATCTAATATATAACCCTTCTGCTTATTTTAAAGAGAACCAGTGAGATATTATTATATAAATAATCAAAGAAAGATGAGAAAACTATGTTTATGATTTATCATGAAAACTGTAGTATAGCTATTAACATAATATAATTGTCAATGCAAACAACTCTTAAAGGTTTGTATATCAGTGTTATATGTCATTTAGTCCTATTTTCATACCATTATACTACAAACCTTAATAAGAAAACCTTGGGACAAAATGAAATATGCCAATAAAAAAGAAACAGCGATTTCTAAATTTTATTTATACATATTTATATATTTCATTGCAGACAGTACGAACCCAAGATATTTCATATTGTGTCCATTTTTGCATTTCAGACCTGTAACACTTTCAAAAAAAAAAAAGTTGGGACAGTAAAGCTTTAACGTCTTTGGAATGTTTCCATTCCTTCTTGCAGCACATAAAAATTGTTTAGGGTTTAATGACACCCAGTGATGAAACTTTTCAGGTGTTAATTGGTCCCATTATGACTGCAAACTGGACATAACATGTGGAAGGGTACAGGGTCATTGTTCATATTTTTGTCAATAGGTATTCATCTTAGACTTGTGCCCTTGCCCTTTATGCAGTTAGAACAATCCAGATTCCTTAAATCATTCAAATGATATTAATGCACTGTAGAGGGTGAATATACAAATTCCTTCCAAGGTTTGCCAAAGTAATCGTGAGCCCATGTGTTAATATCAGCTGTGGATGAAGCTTAACCTTGTGCCATTGCTCTTTATTCACTGAATATCTTAATGATATTACACCATAGAGATTAAAATAGCCAAATCCCTTCCTATCTTTCTTTGATGAACATTGTAGTAACCGTACTACAATAATTTGGTGTGCAATAATGAATAGTGTTGAGTCTTTATTTCTCAATAATCTCAGTTTACAGCTTGAGGAGCAGTGTGTGGTCACACAGCCACAGTTAGCTTGTATGCTTTTAAATCACTATGAGTGACGAGAGGCAACACTTTCCTAGTGAATTCTATTATCCTGATGAGCTCAAAGACTAACAACAGATGTTTACAAGCAGCCAAGAGCAAATTGAGGCTTTTTTTTTTTTAACCAACAAATACAGTCAAGAAAATTATAAAATAATAAATCAACCAGGCACAGAAATTGAGAATTACCTATCAGCAAATCTGACCATCTTCTGTTTACATTTTTGATGGAAGTAAAGAAAAACCACTGAACTGACTACAAAACAAACACCATTAACAGCTTCCAGAAAAGCATTCAGCCCTTTATTGATGAGAAAAGGCATACAGGAAATATCGTAAGGAATAAAGAGTTAACTAATTCCTCTCAGATTAAAATAAACTTTAAATGAAATGCTTTGTCTGAGAAAAGTATGAGACATAAAGCATGCCATCGCCTGATTCTGAAGTTGTGAATTGTTTGATTCGCTTTGCAGTGATGGTGCACTGTGTGCATTGATATGCAGCAGAATGAAAGCAATAACAGCACCTGGAGTGAATTATAAAAGGCCACCATTTTAAAATAGCTTATATTAAACTGCTTATTAACCTTGTTTGCTGGGTCTGGACAGAAAAATCTTAGTAATTTATTTAGCACAGACCTTGCCCTTCGGTTCAGTTTGTACAAGACCTCTGAGATTTTTCTGTCTCTACCTCGTGTTTGCTTAATAAGCAGTTTTTGTCTCATTCGTCGTAACTCAGAATTACACCTGTCCCAACTTTTCTAGAATGAACACAGATATACATGTATACTAACCAAAAAAATTAAGGTGACCAGACAAAACAAGAAATATCTTGGGTTCATACTGTCTGCAATGAAAAACAAGTTCGAAATTCCACATTTTTTTATTTACATATTCCATACCATCCCATTTTTTATTTTTTTTTTTATTTTTTTTTACAAATAAGCAATATATTAATACTTTAACCTGTTTACAGTTAGAGCGCTAGGAAATAATAAAATATTAATACAGTAAATACAGTAATAGCCATCTCATTATTATAAGAATAGTCGATAATAATTATAATATTTAAATATAAACAATTGGCAACTAATTTGAATAATTAATATCCTGACAGAGCATTAATACAGATGATGTACATAATGAAAAGCATGTTTGGAAATGATCTATGTTTTAGGCAAAAACGGTATGTTTTACACTCTTTTGAAAATTTGTTCCAGATTCTTAACTCCTCTGAGAAAAGGAGATATGAGTTATTAGAATAGGAATATTGTGTATAAAGCAGAAATATACACATTATTTTCATATGTAGTATTGAAAACTCATTTTCATTCATTCATTCATTTTCTGAACCGCTTGTTCCTAATTAGGGTCGCGGGGAGGCTGGCGCCCATCTCAGCCGACTCTGGGCAAGGGCGGAGTACACCCTGGACAACTCGCCAGGCCATCGCAGGGCCGAAAACTCATTTTGTGCTGTAATATTACCTTTATGCAGCACTTTAAGTTACAACTTCTTTTATTACTACATGCCACAGTCCTTACTAAATGGATCAACCTTCCGCAAGAACATCAACCATTTTTATAACAGTATACTGATAAAGTGATATATAATTTTGATCGTACTGTCATCATTGTACAAAACAACATGCGATATGTAAGAGGTTCTTAGAATCTAGCATATGCTTATAATTCATTTGAATAACTTAACCACTACTGGTAAGGAGTATTTCACGCAACTTTCTTGAAGTGTTCTGAAATGGTGGTGATTGTACAATATTTTTATGTTTCATAACTCTCTATCTGTGTCAGTGGGCCTGAGAACACAAAGCCCCTTTCCCAATAACATTTTTTTTATGTTAGCTGTCATGCTGGACAATGGGTTGTAGCATTCATGCTGCCTGGTCTGTGTACTTTTGTTCTTTTCAGGTCAAAGGGAGGTCATTTCTGTATAGGTTTTGTAATGGAAAAAAATAGAGTTTTGTCAATGCTAGTGTTTGAGGTTGAAAAGCTCTGAGAAAAAAGATTGGATGCCGCAAAGACCGAAACAAGACTGATGGTCACAGCATACACATTGAAGATATTTTCATTTTTTTCAAATTTTCACATAATTGATACTTTTGACAGTATACCTGGTTTAGTAAATTCCCATCAGAATTCATTTATATTTGTACTTTTTAATCCTTAATATCAGCTCTTTGCTGTGCAGCCAAGAGGTTTATAATTATCTGTACTTTTTTGTGTAGCTTGTGCAGATTGTGCAGCAACATGTCCATGACTCTTTCAAGGAAGCATTTCTACACAATATTATATGCAACTGTATGTACTGAGGTTCACATTTTCTCCACTTCCATATGGGTTTCCTCCAGATAAAATTTTTTTCCCCTTTCAAAACCATTCTGGGTAGTGAACTGGTTATGCTAAATTGTCCACAGGTATGAATGAATATGTGTTCATAGTGCCCTGCAATAGGCATGGTCTATTCCTTTCTCCTACCTAGTGTTCCCGGGCAAGGATCCATATCCAATGAGTTCTTGTGTCTGTACATTATTTATATTCTATTACTAGATTAAGATGGTGCTGATCTCTATATCCAGTACCTTACCTCTGTACAAATTATCAGTCTGACATGATTACCTGACTTCTTTGGAAATAAGCAGATTATTTTTGGTTACAAATTATGTATCACTTTTTGTGTTTTGCAGTTCTGACACTGAACCAAAGCTGGCTACATTGTCTCAAACACTGGCTACACAAGGTGGGAGGACAGTGTCTGGAACAGCCTCCACACTTGCTCTTGAGGCTCATGAGCTCATTCACACAGTTCAAGCAATCATAGAGGTGGACTGTAAGTAATTTGATGGTAATTAACTGCTTGAAAGTTTTTGGAATAAAGTGTTTAAAGCCAAGGAACACAGTACAAAACAAGTGGTATGTACTTTGTGCTGAGGTTGATCAGTTGTCTGATGAATTCTGATGCTGATTGATCACTATGTTTGGCCACACTCACTGATTTCCATGAGTGAAATATCTCTTTAAATATTTCACTGCATCATTACAATAATAACCTTCAAATCAATTGAAATTAATTTAACATGTCGCAGACTTGAAGATGTGCCCCTTTCATTTGACCTATTCTTTTATTTGTACCCATAATCATGATATTGGGGACAGTGAATGTGTCAGTGAAATGATCTTTTCACTCTACAATGTTAAACGAACATATCAGTGTATGGAATAAACTAATGAGGGAAAAATCTCATAATCTGATTTTGGCATACAGTGTGAAAAGAATTAGGTCAGTCCAATAAGGAAGCACAATCTAAGGTGCATTTCCTGGTACAATACGCCCATCGGGTCTGATTTGCCTCAGCACTGCAGTTGTTGCCTGGATACAAATCTCCGAAAAGGTAATTGTCAGGTTCTTCAAAAACACTGGATGTCACGCAGCACTCTGTAGGGAGCAGGCATTGTACAAAGACCTAGACAACAGTGTCAAATTGAAGTAGATGGGGGATAATTAAAGCAAAGCAGACCTGTGTAATGACAGAAAATTGTTTTAGTTACATATATATCAAATCAGTCAATTGGCTATTTTACTAATTATCCACTTTAATATAAGTGTCCAATGTGGAAAAACAATAAAGAAGTTTTGGTAAGTTTCTTAATAAAGTACAGTATACGGTATATTGCAGCATTTCTATGTTTGAAGAGGTGTTTTATCTGTTGATTTTCTTTTTAACAGTTATCATGACCCAATTTTTGCTCATATGTAAACTCATTAAAGAGTCCACTTAGATTTAGAACAGAATCATAAAAAATAAAGCAGCACATCATGTTGCTACATGTTGCACATCATGTTCTACTTAGATGAGAATGTTTCCATAAATAATAATGGTAATTTGATTTCAGATGTATTTGACTGATCAGGATCTGAAATCCAGAAGCTCTACCACCTTTGACATGCTTTTTTTCTGCCTAATCTAACACACCTGATATAGTTAATCACAGCCTTCAGGAGCATATAGAAATCACAGCCAGGTGTGCTGGCATGAACCTCGGTAGGGTGGCTGATATCCAGGAATAGAGCTGAGTACATCTCAGTGTTGATGGATGAGATAGCAGAGCCAAACTCATAAACGTGCTTGCCTAGCAGAAGTTTCTCTAATTGTAAATGGTCATAGACTGTTCTCACTCTCTCAGGCTCTCAGGTTCAGTAGCTGCTTCATTCTGGTCAGGATTGTGGTGGAACACTGGACATATGGCAGGAATGCAGTGAGGATGAGACATCACTTCATCTCAGCCCACCACACACACACACACACACACACACACACAAAACTGCAAACATTTATCAGAACTTTATCATAGACATTCAACATACTGGCATGGATTTCAGAGGGGAAGGAAACTGGAAAACCCAGAGGAAACCCACACAGACACATGGAAAACATGCTCAAAAACTCCAGACGGTGACTTGAGCTCAGGACTGAAACCTCAAAGACAACTTAAACGCATGTTAAGCTGAATGCATAGATCACATATATCACTTGAATATTATTATTATTTTTTGGACAAAATATAGTGTAATAATGCATAAATGCATAGCTGAGTTGGTAGAATAGGGCGGCACAGTGGTGTAGTGGTTAACACATTTGCCTCACAGCAAGAAGGTCTTGGGTTTGAGTCCTGGGCTTGGCGATGGTGTCTCTGTGTGGAGTTTGCATGTTCTTCCTGTGCTTGCATGGGTTTCCTTTATGTATTCTGGTTTCCTCACACAGCCCAAAGACATGCATATTAGGTTAATTGGCTGTTCCAAATTGCCCCTAAGTGTGAGTGTGAATGGATGTGTGTGTGTGTGTGTGTGTGTGTGTGTGTGTGTGTTTTGGCCTGGCGACGGTCTGGTGAGCTGCTCAGGGTGTATCCCACCATCGCCCAGTGTCAGCTGAGATAGGCTCCAGCCTTCCCACGACCCTAGTAGGATTTATCGGATTGGCAAATGAGTAAGTGAGTGAGTGAGTCAGTAGAAATACATACATTTTCGATTCTAGTAAAAGTAAAAATACTCATTAAAACAAAAACTCTGGTGCAAGGTAAGATTGGTACAGATTTTTGTTACTGATGAAACCTATATGACAAACCTCACAAAATAGATATGTTCAATTTCATGAGCTTGCTTGGTGACAATACTTATTTTATATTCACATATTTTATTTGAGAGATATCCTTTCACATCCGGGGGTTTTTCAATTGTACAAACTGCCTACACAATACAAAATATTGAAATCTCTAAAACAAACAAACAAACAAACAAAAATATATCAAGGGATCAACTGATCTTATTGTTGTCTATTAAATTAGAATATATTTGCCAGGAATTTTAATCGAATACTTAAAGCTGTCTAATGAATAATATCAACTTTTAACTTCCAAAGTGCTTAGATTATTCAATACATTTTACAATATTTTTTATATGCAAAGCACAAGTGTATGAGAAAAGCTGAAGTGCAGACTAAAATAATAAATAATAAAAAATAATAAATACATCTAAAATAACATATCAACTCTATTTCATTACTTGGGCTTTAATGTGAGAGTAAGTATGAGCATTTATGTTATTTCGCTGTAATTTAATACCGAGAAACAGATTTAATGTAATAACATTAAGACTGCTTGCTCATACAATCTTTACTTTTGAACTTACAAAGAGGAAACAAGTAAGAAATTGACAAAAAAAAAAAAAAGTGGAAATAGCGGATCAATTAATGAGAGCGGATGATTAGGCAGTAGAAGTGGGGGAAGACAAATAATCAGCCAGGAGCTGAAGGATCACAAAAGAATGACAGTGTGTTGTGTGTGTGTGTGTGTGTGAGAGAGAGAGAGAGAGAGAGAGAGAGTACGTGTGAGCTAGGAGGAGGAATGGATGGGAGGGGCGCATGTCTCACACACTAGGCTGCATGTGACTTCTTACAACGCTCACGTTTCAGCTGAGTGCTTTCCACTGGGAGGGATGTTGTTCTGAGTTGCACATGGCGTGCCACTGTGTTCTAACCTGATGAAAGCAAAGGTGATGTTAACTTCGAGGAGGATGATGCATGTGTTTTCACATGTGACAGACTGTTGAATACTTGCTGATGCAGTCCGTGGCACACAGTGGGGTGTCGACTAATAAAATTCTGACAGACGGTATATATTTCTACATTTCAACAGTATGACAGAAAAGGTGACGTTAGAAGCGCACTTTATATCGTTATTACTGTTTTTTAATAATGTCTATAAAAAAATACTCCACTAGAATTTATAATGAATTAGCAATTTGGATATATTATTAAATTATAATTCCACTTTTGGGTATTCTGGTTTCCTCCCATAATCTAAAGATATGGACATTAAATCAAATGGCTACTTAAAATTGCTCATAGGTGTGAATATGAACGTGAGTGGTTGGTTATGTTGTGTTAGACCTGTTCAGAATGTACCCCACCTCTTGCCTGAAGTCAGCTGGGTTTGGCAAAGGCTATGGATATGAAAATTGTTGCACACCAAAGCTCATTGTTATTTGAAATTTCAGAGTAAACATTTAAATCTTTCATGACTTTATCTTTGCATACAAGAAGACTATGTACAATAAGTGAATGTCCCTGTTTCGTTTCCTCCCTAACATTTTGCTGCAGCAACAAGCTATAACAAGCCTGTATGGTGGTACAGATCTCATTAGTGATAATTTTCATACTTGCTAATTTTCTGACAAGTGATTTATAATATTAGCTTCATTATAAGCCCCCCCCCCTTATTATTTTTTTTTCTTTTTTTGCCCAGGAATATAGTTGTACTATGAGGTAGCACGTCATATTTTACTGATAGTGAAATCTGAGATGCAAAAAAAAAAAAAAAAGGCTCTAAATTATAAGTGAATTTTTCATAAATTCATTTGTTAAAATGAAATGTAACGGCTGTACTTCCAAGACCGAGCCTAATCTTTTTAATATGCTTAATATGCAGTGTTGTGTCCTTTCTCATTTGAATAGATGCAAGTCCAAAAAAAGATGTAATCCACAAAGGAAAATGTTTAATCATGTTTACTACATATTACCTGTAGTACGTAAAAACAAAAGAACGTTTAAAATGAACATAGAGGTAAAAGGGTGGGACAAACAGAGGTGATGAGTGATTGGCTGGATGTATGGTGTGTGGTTTTCGGAGGCTCCATTCAGGCGTTACACTATGAGTCATGCAAACCTGTTTTCTAAACTCATAAAATAGCGCCCGTCATTTGAACTTAAACAGTATCCGGTTCACGACAGTCACTAGCGAATGCTGAAAAAGGTCATTAAATTTGTCAAAGTAAAAAGCCTTTTGTAAAAATAAGTTTAAAAAGTTGCCAATTAGTGCCAAAGTCTCTAAAAAGTGTCTGGCCCTGGAAATTTTTATTGACATCAAACTTAATGAGTGGATACCCAGTTCTGATTTATGGCTGTATTCAATGCCTTTAGTAACCAAGATGCAAATCTTCAGCAAGCTCCGGTAATCTTCAGTAGCAGCGTCATTTGCAGAACCTTCAAAAAAGAAAAACCTTTCAGAAAAGCCATTGTGTGTATTACAGATGATAATTGCTATTATCCTGTATATCTTTCCTTCCTTATACTTTCAAATGATGCCATGTCCTTGTGTGTTGTTCACATTCAACATAACAGTTGTTTGCATGGCAAAAAGACAGTCACTGAGTGTGCAAATGGACATGAGCTAAATTAGCTCATTTCAGCCCCATTAGCACTAGCGTGCTAAGCTTTAAACGTGTCATGGACAATGCTTTTTGGAAATTGGATTGGCATTGAGGTCTGTAAACAGGAACATCTAATTTGCACAATATGAAGGAATAATTGTTGTGGTCACATCAGAAAGAAAGTTCATCCAATCAGCAAACCACAATTCAGAAGCAAAATACAAAATCAAAGTACAGGTAACAGGCAGAATCAGGGGAAAACAGAGCTTAGGTTTTTTCTATTAAAAAAACTTCCTGGTTCTATTTATATACTGTGTCCATAATGGAAAAGGGTTTGTCTAGTCTCACAGATGGCAAGAGGCACCCAATTCATACATGATACACCCACTTCAGTACATGACACACCCCCTGAGGAAATGTGTGCCAAAATCTGAAAGTACTTCAGGAAGTTTGAAACTCATAGCCTAATCCTAGCCCTGAACATATACAGAAGTCTAATAAGAATGTCATAGTGTGCAAGATGTAGGCTTAGCAAAGTGAGCGTGCCATGCAGTAGGCATATCATATTTGTAATGTGAGACAGCAGACCTACCTGCTTGTAATTATCTGGAACTCAAGTTCACAACTAGCCCAGTGCCATGATCCCGGAAATACCTATTTGATGCACAGCATGGATCAAGGGACATGGACAGGAGCTAACAGGAGCTTAAGACTATAGGGGAGTACCATTCACCTATATCCGACTGCTCAGGCACCACATTCCTAACATCGCCTGTGTCTTGCTCGCACATATATGGGCGAGTATAATGCAACCTGTCAATTTTTTCCATCCTTCAAGAAAAAACATTGCTTGTCATCATTTTATTGGCTTTTAATAGTGTTCTATATTGTAGTCTTTGTTATTCTTGAGATAATATTGCAATTTCAAGTTCCCTGTTATCCATACGAAAATATGAATTGACTTCAGTTGCTTGTTTTGAGCTCATTCTCTGTCTGAAAAATGCACATTTGCAATTTCGTAAAAGTGTGGCATAAAAGCATAGAAACATATCGTGTTTTAAAACAAATTGAATCATAAGGACACCATTATATTATCTATTTTGTCTCAGGTTTGCCCTATGGCTGGGATGAAGCATATACTGCAAATGGAGGCAAATACTACATCAAGTAAGTTGGGTATATGATTGTTATTTATCATTTTCTCCATGAGCAGCCTTCCCGTTTCTTTTATTTTCAATACATAATGACTTTTTATGAGAGTAAATGTGATCAGAATTGAGCTGTTTATGGAAGACAAAGTTTCATTTAATCTCATTTATTAACATGAAGTCTCAGAGTGACTTGCTGGTGTATATATGATTTCATGTATCTCTTTCTTTCCACAGCCATGTGACTCAGACAACATCATGGACTCACCCTGTAATGAGCTCCATGGGTCTCACTGATCCAGAGGCAAACAAACTAACACAGAGTCCACTAGAGTCTAAAGGCTAGACTCTATCTCACAACTAAAATTCATTTTGAAGAGTACAGGGGAAGAACAATCCATGACACTTTTTTGTCTTTTCACGAAGAAAAACGTTAAAGAATGAAACATGATGGACTAGAAAGTGTGATGTATACAGAAGAGCGAATGAGGTTAATTACAAATTCCAAATGACATTTATTAGGAACTATAATGACATGCACAAAAGATTTAAACTTGTAAGTTTTGCTCATGCAAAAATGGACTTGGATCATTCTCCCCTGTACTCTTCATTTGTTTTACAAAACATATAAATAAAAAATACTAAAGCTATTGCAATAAATACACTATTACATGATGGATGAATCTAATTCTGATTAATTTTACTGGTATAAAATCTAAAACAATACAGGCTTCCATTTTTTTATGGGTCTTATGAAAATAGAGACTGTGGCCACACTGAAAATTTGTAGTAGTGATCCCTTAAAGGCACTTACGCCTACTTCCACCAATGCCTCTACATTTTGTTAGTTTAAAAATTTTGAAAGATTCTGACCTTTTTTGTCCAAACAGGCATGATACTGGATACTGATTAAAGTGTCCACTCTAACAAAAATGAATACTTCTAATATGTTAAAAAAAAAAAAGTCGGAGATGTGGTCACGTCATGACTTCTGAGTGTTTTATTTTTTATTTTTTTTTTACAAGACAATGCGGAGGAGTTACATATTTATGCAATTTACAGAGTTTCACAACACTTGGCAACAAATTATTATGCGCTATCTTTCTGTACCACCGTTATACTGATGCATCAGTGTGATGCCAGATTGATAGGAAGTGCCAGATCTTAGCAGTGTTGCCATTCACAGTATCTTTTCTAACACTATTTACAGTGTACTGCAGGTAATAGATAATCTCAGATGGAGGGATAACATTAAGATTGGGGAAATAAATCTTTATAAAAAAAAAAATCCTTAGAGAACAGGGTTTAAGAACAATGGTTTAAATTTAAATTTCATTACCCCACTCTGATCTTGGCCATTTTTCAGCTTTCTACCCAAAGTCTAGCCCTAGCCCATTAACCACTTTTATTTAAAAAAATATGTAATGGTCAACTCTGAATTCAAACGTACACCATCCTGTCTAGTAATCAGACAAATCTATAAGAAAATGAAGTGTTTAGCCATATCCTGATCAGCAAACCTGGTATAAATACACATATTTGACTGGCATACACATAGTAAACAGTTAGTCTAGTTATCAGTCTATTACAAAGTGGACAGTATTTATTTTTGTCATCATTTCTTGGTGGCTCTCAAAATCTTCTCCGGAGGAATAGAACACAATTCACTATGATGTGTTAGTTACTTTCATATATCAATCTTGTGCAGTCTGATATTCTCAACACAGCAAAGCAATATCCGTCTGTTGCAATCCTATGTGGAGTTTATAACTGTTAAGAGGCGTAGCACACATGTGAACATGCTTTCAGAGGTATGTGTGGATGTACCCTAAGCCTTATGTTGATATTTTCTGAAAAGTACATCTTGAAGGTTTGCTTTGCTAAGTGCTGATTTACTTAAAGCTTTTCTGACAACATAGCTTTGTGGTAGAAATATATTTAATGTATATGTTTAGATTGTTGATTAGATGTTCCCTGTTTTGTTTGGGATTATATTATAATTGTATTGTAACAGAAATAAACTACCCCTGATAACAGAATATGATCCTTTCTAGTTTACTTTTTGCAGAGTGTAACGGTTTTCTGAGCTCAGCTATTTCTGAGTTGGACTGTACAGCACAACTCAATACACCAAATGCTCAGGGCCATGTATATTGATTTTTTCCCTCTCATTCTCCATGTTGTTAAATATATCTGCTTCCAGGAATTGAAAATCACAGAGATCACACAAACTCTACCAATCCTCTCACCCAAATTAAAGATGGTCCTCCGACAAACTCTTAAAATCAAGTACAACACAGAGACATGTTTTGTGCTGTTTAATATATATTTTCAAGTCCTTGAGAACTATGAAATATAAAATCGCCTGTGACATTCAGATAATCTTTATTAAATTAAATGTGCTGGGGTGGCACAGTGGTCAGCACATCGACCTAACAGCAAGAAGGTTCTGGGTTTGAGTTCCAGGGTTGAGAAAGGGTGTACCTGTGTGAAGTTCGCATGTACTCACTGTGCTTACGCAGGTTTCCTCTGGGTACACCGGTTTCTGCCGACAGTCCAAAGATATGCACCTTAAGTTAATTGGCAAGTCCAAATGTGTGAGTGCGAGTGTAAAGAGTTGTGTGTGTTGCCCTTCAGTGTTGTGACTTTGTGAAGGTGTACCTTGCCTTCACACAGTCGGCTGAGATAGCACCCCTCCACGCACCCATAGGTGATAGATGCGCTAGAAAAACCCATAAGATTAAAAATAAACACATTCATTTTCTGAACCGCTTGATCCTAATTAGGGTCGTGGGGAGGTAGGCGCCCATCTCAGCCGACTCTGGGCGAGGGAGAGTACACAATAGACAGCTCGCCAGGCCATCGCAGGGCAGAAACACGCTGACGGCTATGCAGCCTACTCTTGACAAAAATCAGCAATGGTTCTTTTACATGCCTCTCACCATAGTCAGTGACAGACATGGCCAGTTGATAACCCAGTTTGCTGCACTGGGGGGACAGCAGTGACATCATGCTGATAGTGGGGCTTGAGACCTTGGGATCAGTGATCCAGCACCCTGCCACCACTGCCCCTAAAAATAAATAAAAATATATGTAGTGTAGGAATTGGAAAGGTAAGGTTTTTTTTTTTTTATGAATAAGACGAGATATTAGGAGATACTAATGTTTGCTACTTCCTGATGCCACTGCATAATACACCTTTCTCTACAGATGTGTCATGGCTTTGGCATTTCTCAACAACTCACCCCCACCCTGTGTACTCTGACATTTCATTTCTAAGTTCTAATTAGCATAACTTTGAATAACCCAGTTGCAGGTTCAAGTACTACTACAACAACAAAACCTGTTGTCCTAGGATCATGGGTATCTCGTTGCTAGATAGTGATAAGCACAGCTTTCAGGTTGCACATGTTGCGCCATGTGGCTGGTCGTGTTTCAAGCAAAACAGAGCGGCCTCTCATCACGACCTACTTTCACATTTATTGCTTTAGCAACCAGTTGTCAAGGAAACTTCTAAAGAAGAAAATACGGTACAAAGATTCATGCATTTCCGGATTTACAAAAAAAAATCCAGTTTGCAAAAAAGGAGGAAGAGAGAAAGAGAAAGAAGGAAAAAAAAAAGGTGAGAAAGAAAGAAAACCGAACAGATCTTTGCTATGGTCGCTTGTTTGTGAAAAGGCTCCACTGAGACTGATTTAAAGCGACACGCCTCTTCAGCAGCGCGTGAGTTTCAACGTGACTAGCGAGGGGTAGTCGCACAAGCGCGCGCGCTCTAATTGGATAAAAGTAGGTCAAGCCGCTCAGATCACGTGACTTGCCGCTCCCAAGCACGCGCCCGGTGCGTGCCAAGCGACTGAGTGATGGATATGTGTTGAAGTTGTTGTTGTTGTTGTTGTAAACGTAGGTGCACTGATTTAGGCTTTGCACTCTGGGAAATCGGTTGCGGACACTGGTGTTTAAACACACACACACACACACACACACAGAAAAAAAAAAAAACCTACCATGATAAGTCTAATTTCATTTCATTCAAACGCAAGTACATTGTAGCTCGAGTCACTTGTCACATTGGGTCCTGATTTGTGTGTGTGTGTGTGTGTGTGTGTGTGTGTGTGTAGTTTCCATGCAGCTGGAAAGTCGGTCCAACCTCTCGAGCTTTGACGTCACGCGCCTCAGTGTTCACACATGGAAGTGATCATTCCAGTCCACTCACCAGTGTAAGGTCGCAGAGCCCGGAGCTCACAGAGCAGCAGGCTGTCCGTTTCATTTAACTATCAGCGCTGCTTGTTCTCTCAACACACTCGACTCGACTCGACTCGACTCGTGCGTTGGTTCCGCTCGTGCACTTTCCTCGGCTCGGCTTCTCGGCTCTCGGTTTCGGCTGTTTGTTTCTTTGCTGCACGGAATACCACTGACATGTCCAGACCTCTGACCATGAACCCGACGTTTCTTCCTCCTCCAACTTACGGAGTGCTTAAATCTCTACTAGAATATCCAATGAAACTACCACTGCACCGCGAAGAAGGTAAACATATTATTATTACTATTAATAAGAAGAACTTTTGCCATTAATAGTCTATCATAGCCATGCTTCACGTGTGTAGTCGATATATGAAACTGTCAATATGTTGCTTAACATTTGCATTCATAAGTGTATCTGTTTATTCCTCCCTGCGTTTTTCTACGTTATTTCTGACGCTCTTGTTGATTAATTCTTGCCAAAACCAAGGCAAAGTGCACACAGACAGTCTAGGAATATAATCAGCAAACTACTGATTGGACTGCCAGTAAAAATACTGTGCATATATTATATATATATAAAAACTACACATAAATAACACAATCCAACCAAGTGCGCTCACATGAAATCACTTTATTCATTTACGCTGCAGTTTCTGACAAGGAGAAGTTGGAGGAAGAGAGGAATGTGCCACAGTCCGCCTTCCTGGGCCCGGTACTTTGGGATAAGACCTTGCCTTACGATGGCGACAATTTTCAGTTGGAGTACATGGACCTTGAAGAGTTTCTGTCTGAAAACGGCATTCCGTCCAGTCCACCACAACACGAGCAAAGCCAGTGTCCTCAGCAGCAGCAACAGCAGACCCCTGTCTCCGTCATCGACCTCAGCAACAGAGTCAGCACCACCGTCCACACCAGCATGGTCCCTCAGTCCTGCCTTCAGAGCCCTACACGAACAGGTACAAGGATTGTTATGCATAAGCAGCACACTGACAGCAAATGCAGGCAGTTGCAATATGCCACGTTAGAATAATATGAGAATAATATAATAATAGGAGAAGTGACCTATTAAAAAATTTACATGGCATAAGGATTTGCATAAAGTTACCTTGTATTGTAAGAATCTGACTTGTAAATGCCTGGCAGCAACATAACCAACATGCACCAATTTCCTCATATCATTCATAACCAAACAATCCACCAGTGTAATCGTGAACCTCGGACACAATTTCAACCACAAACATGATACAGGCTTTTTGTATAGTGAAACATGAAACAAGAAACATGAGAAATGTGATATGATTAGATATCCGTTTTTGGTTTATAGACAAAGCCATAGAAAGTGAAGAGTAGTAATGTTTATAATGTACGGATTCATTAAAGTAGTTGTATTTCTTGCAAAGATTGGATTAAGAGTAAAGCATGACTCTTCACTGAAGGTTCCAGGGATAAGACTGGGAGAAAAAAGAAGAGTCTAAATACTGTCTTGAGTCTAATCGAAGGTTAAGACCGTGCAGAGCCAGTCTCATTAGTAGTATCTACACCAGACACAGGCAGCTACAGTGAGCATCTGGAGTGCACGCTGATGTTTCTGTCAGTCAGCATGTGTGAAAACGTGACAGACCAATTGCCTTAACATGTGGCAGCTGCAAGTGGACTGCATGTTCTTAACCACTTCAGATCCCTTTCATTCACTTTAACAATCATTACCATTCTTTTAAACTCCTATCACCTGTGATTCATACGACTCCAAAGATCCAACACCGTACATGTGATCAGTTTGATGTTAGCTCAGCGTCGCACTCCTGTTTTACCAATCCGAGCTCAAACCTAAATGACTCTACTCCCATGAAAGCTCTATATGAGTGATGAGATGGTGGCTGCTTTATTCTAGGCAGTACACCATATGTCCAAAATGGAGCCATTAGTGGTTTCTATTAGGGCTAATCTAATACATGATTAACCTTTGAGCAGTGTCACAGCACGACAATCTTCCTTTAGTATTGTTTAGTCTTGTGCAACCCATTTATTTCGAACAGTCTAGCAGCAAAGTATTTACCATATGCAGTCAGGGGTGGAAATTAACATTATTCCGCAAGTCAAAAATCTGTAGGGTGAGTAAAATTAGCTAGCAAGTCATCCTGCTGGTAACCTGACGAATCCAATAGGCAAAGAAGATATAGTGTTCCTGACCAGTAAATATTAAGGAGGACTAGTAGTTTAATCATTTCACCAGTCCTGTTGGCCAGTAGTTTTGTTTTGCTCTACTCCCTTCCTGTACAATCATCTAATAATATCGAATTAGCTTTTATTATATGAAGTGGGCCGACACTTTTTAGAACATTTTTCATGTTTTTTTTTTTTCTTTTTTCTGCCACCTAAACAGAGACAGGTTAAGTTTTTCGAGCATCTTGAAAGTATACCTCGTATTGCAGCATTTTCAGTGCTTCCCTGCTTCCATCAAGATAACATTACAAGCAAACTAGCTTGTTAAACAGCAAAAAAGATACAATCTACATAGTACAGATCGTGTTGCACTTCATAATACACCACACTCCTGAATGAACCTTATTCTTTGCTTCTTCTTCTTATTCTCTGTCTAAACGCAGTCATAATGTAAAGCTTTACAGGTAGAAATGTGTGCAAGATTTGAGTGACACTAGTCAAGTTAGAATCTGAACTGGGTGACCTTTGCTTTTAAGTGCTCTTTACACTCTATAGATGATTTGAAGGTTGTTTGTGTATGGAAGTGACTCCTATCTGTTAGCATTGAAACCAGGCCTGAACAGATAGTCATAGTTTTAGCATAAATATAGTAAGATACATGCTGTATCATAAAAAATATCTAAAAACACCATAAATGAATATTTAATTTATGGGTTGATGAATAGGCACAGTAACTGACATGTAGCTAGTGCTTAAAGTGATGCTGCTTGTTTTGTTTTTGTCTTTCTGGATGTGTGCTCAAAGTGTGTGCTGTGTTGCCACTTAGTGGATTAGTGCTGACACTACAAGCTTATCTCAGTATACCTGTCCACAGTTTCATTTTATGTCATTTGAGTTCCTATCGATAGATCTATCTATATTTTAGATACATGTTGTTTAGATACCAGGTTCCTCTATTTTTCTGTCAAATTAATTAATTAATGTATTTATTTATTCATTCATAAATATTTATTTTACGTGCAGTGTTGCCTTCATCACGCAACACTCCCAGCCCAGTTGACCCGGAGTCCATCCAAGTGTTGATGAGCTATGAGCCTGACCCAACAGATTTGGCTCTGTCCAGTGTGCCAGGCCAAGAAGCATTTGACCCTCGTAAGTGCAGGTTCTCTGATGAAGAGCTAAAACCTAAGCCAATCATCAAAAAGGCACGCAAGGTCTTCATTCCTGATGACACTAAGGTAAGAGTGCAGCTACAGTACTTCTTCTTCTTCACTGGTGTGTGTGTGTGTGTGTTTCAGTGTGAGGGGCAGAGTGTTTCTTGCCCCTATTCTCACCGACACTTCCTATTCCACTTACATCTTTTGCTAAGAGGCTTACGCCCAGTTCTTCATTTATTCATCCTTGGGTGGCTGGACCTATGTGATCCTTCTTTTCATAAAGTACACTAGTTCTTCTGGTATTCGGATTAAAGGATTTGCCATTTTAATTTGTCCAAATAAAAGTGGATCCATGCAAGGATTTGCAGAGTAATAAATTGCTCCAAGCTGATTTCACAGTCATGACTTCGCACAATAAATAAATAAAATGTTACCACACAGAAGAATAATTCTTTAATATCCACTGCCTCATTAAAACCTAAACCTAAAAGTGTGTTATATTGTTCTTGAACACTTTATAGACATTAGCTTTATTTTGCTTACTGTTGACAAGAATAGTAAAATATGCATACTGTATGAAACTTGATGATACAAAGTATGCAGAGATCACTGATCTAGAACAATGCTCTAGTATAAACAGAGTAAATGACCATACAGACATTTCAACAATTTATTCATTTGAATTGTATCGTCAGCTTCTAATTTATTACACACCAATCTATGCAGGATGAAAAATACTGGGCACGGCGCAGAAAGAATAACATAGCCGCTAAGAGGTCACGGGATGCTCGGCGCCTGAAGGAGAACCAGATTGCCATCCGGGCCGGTTTCCTGGAAAAGGAGAATTCAGCTCTCCGACAGGAAGTGGCTGATTTGCGGAAGGAGCTTGGTCGCTGTAAGAATATTCTAGCAAAGTATGAAGCTCAACATGGCCCTCTGTGAGGCCCACAGGCTTGTGTAATAGGAAGGACAATGCCACAGTTTAAACCCCTTTTAACATTTAAACCTGTCAATCATCACCTCTGTCTGTTTTTGGCACTTTAGAGTTCTGCCCTTGTTTGAGTTGTATTTAATTAGCCAGCCTGTTTTTTTGTTGTTGTTTTTTTTGTTGTTTTTTTAAACAGATGTTTAAATATAAATACGTCTTTCTTACTCATGTATTCTCTACATGATTTATGAGTGTTGTAGCATTTAATTTTACATATTTTTCTCTTTTTTGTCATAGTAGTTATATTGATACTGTTTTTATTAATACAGTGCAATTTGCAGGCTTGGTATGTTTAGTAACTCAGCCCTCCAGTAGTAAATCTGGTGAGCGAAATTTACATTTAGGCCTCAAACTAATTTTAAGTGTCTCTGCAATGTAGAGACAATTAAGACTAGTGAGCAAGAGAGTGAGAATAAAGTATAGAAAAAAAAATAATAAAAAAAGAGTATTTATGAGTATGTTTTTTTAATATGACAAAATTTTTTATTAAAATATTTGACTCTGTAAACTGTTACATGATTCTTACATGCCATTTCTTATATCTTATATGGGATTTTTGTTGATATATAGCCATCATACCTCTCACATCAGCATGTTCGTTTGAATGCTTAGACTATATTTTGATCTTTCATCTTAAATGTTTCATTTTCTGGCTATAGTTAACATTATGTTTTTGATATCCACCATTAACTTGTTTTCACTGTAAGAATTATGATGAGATTAAACTATAACAATACATCTTTGGCAATAATTTTGTTCTGTACTGAATGGAGAATGGAATTGGCAAGCCAAGATATCCCAGGACAGAGAGCACTAAAAGAGGACAGGACTGAAGTCCCAAGGGCACAAGGGGTGAGTGAATGATATGGAATGGAGTTGGGTCATTTTGTTTATTGGAATAAAGGTAAATGACACTGACAAGTTTTATTAGCACTAGTAATTTCACAGAATATGGCAGTGTGTTGAAAACCTGATTAATAATAATAATAACACCTAATAGTAATGATTATAATGTTTCTGCTTGCTTCTGGGAGCCAGTGTGGTCCGAATGTCAATGCAAGGTGATTTTCTGTTTTTGAATAAACTATGAGTCTCTATTTAAGGCCAAAAGAAAGAAAATGTCTATGGAATGTAATATTGAAGTGATTTTTTTTGTACAGTATTTTCCTATGAATCTTTAAAGATGTGTTTTAAAAGGTATTTAACTACATGGGGGGAAAGAGCCTTTTTCTTGAATTCTGCATGGGCATTAGTGAAGTGTAATCCAATCTATTTAGCGAATGCATTCAATTTTCAAATTTTACATTTACGTTTAACAGACATCTGTGATCTTTTAGTCATACTGAATCTATTTTTTATGGTTCACTGAAAAGTGAAGAAGCTCTTTATTCTTTTCTGTTGTCCGTACTATCTTAAGGATTTATGCAGTCTGCAGTGTTTCTTGCTGCTAAAATGTTTTGTTTTGAAAGATGATATTATTATGTGTTTGCTGGTGAAAGCAATGAATGTTGACTAAAAAGGTGTTATATATAGATTAATTATAGCATGTTTATTTTCAATAGAGTATTTATTGGCTTAAAAAATTACTTTGTCAGTTATGATTTCTTTCTCCTGTTTTCTTGCCCACAATCATCCAAATAAATTCTTAACAAACTGATATGTGGTCTTTTTTTCTTCTTCTTTTATCTACTTTTTTTCTATCTTTTAACTTACTTTCTGTCATTTTGTAATTAAATTAATACTTCAAACATAGAATTTATTGGAAATAAACCTTATCTTAATTTACATAACTTACATGACATTTAACATTCATTAATATGAAATAACAATATGCAATCACAATATTATTATTACCCCAAATCAGAAAAAGTTGGGATGGTAAGGAAAAGGCAAAAATAATAATAATAATAATAATAATAAAAAAT
>JAQMYF010000021.1:32546357-32558362 GCA_030014195.1 Neosilurus mollespiculum
ACACACACACACACTCACACACACACACACACACACACACACACACACACACACACACACACACACACACACACAGACACACACACAAATCAAGTATATATTACAGGCTTACCATTTCATTTAAATGAATTTTAATGGAACATAATATGCAAATATATAATAATTATTCACCTGTTTATTTCATATTAACAGTTGAATTTCAGGCTATCTACTAGAGTGCACTGACTTGCTGAGTGTCTATGCATTTTGTCATGTCTGAGTTTTGAATGCAGTGTAGCTAGGCTGAGCATCAGCAGCAATACTAGACTGCTGGAAAGCAGCACCAGTCCCAGGATGGAGATGACGGAACCATGGGGGTTGAAGCTGTAGGCTATGGCTGTAACAGCAATGCCAATGATCAGGAGCACAATGCTAAATGGTAAAGTGCAACGATAGCATGAGACCTCTGTTCCTCCAGTCACCACAGTCAGCTCCATGTGTGGGTCTAAGATGGAGTCTGTTTTCAGTACATGCTCAGTACTCATGTTTCGTTACGTGCAGCAGAATCACTGATATTCAGAGCCCTGTGATTTTACTTCAGGCACTTAAAGCTTACACAGTGGTCTTTTTACTTTTCCTCCATCACAGTATCTGGAAGCATAAAAGAAAGTCTGTACAAAGGAAGGGTTGGGGGATGGAATCCACCTTCAATGGTTTCATCATTAATACTTATAACAAAAAATAATATAGAATAAGTAAAAATTAGGAGTTTTACAGTTCTTTGATTTCCATAATTTTATAATTATACTGTATTTCTATGAAACAAACACTGCAGGGTTTCCTAAACCAAATACGAATGCAGTTAATATGTGCTATTCTACAGGAAAAGTTTTCAGTATAGGCAAAAAGGAATCTCAGTGTTTAACTTACCATGTCCTATGTTGAGTGGTATGTCTCTGATGTGTATCCTTGGTCTGAAATGTGGAATCAGCAGAATAAGAGGGCGTTCCAATCTCCTCACCCCATGACGATAAATTAACCCTTACTATGCTGAACTTTGAGTGAATATACAGTATATTCAGTTTATTTTATTTTCCAAACTGCTTTATCCTTTATTAGAATCACAGGGAGGCTTGAGCCCATCTCAGCAGACACTGGGCGATGGCAACCTACACCCTGCGCAACCACACAACATACAACCATTAAAACGACACAAACATACAACCATTCACACACATTCACACATAGGGGCAATCAAAAATATCCTATTGGCCTAATGTGTATGGCTTTGGACTGTGGAAGGAAACTGGACCATGTGAAGGAAACCCACTTAAGCACAGGGAGAACATGCCAACTACACACAGAAAAAACCCTCGAAGGGCACATGGCCAGATCCTTCTTGCTGTGTGGCGGATGTGCTAACTACTATAACTTTAAAACATATAATAGGATAGTGTTACAGCCTTAGACGGCATTCACAATGCAAGTCCAAGTGGCCTTAAGAGTCCCATATCTGATTTTTTCATGCCAGTGTGAACACCAAAAAACACATCAAATCCGATCTTTTCAACTAAGATCTGAGCCACTTTCATAAGTGGTACTAAATCAGATACAGATCAGATTTTGGAAATGCAACCTCAGTCTGAACAGTAATGCGACCTGTATCGGAATTCAATGCGACCTTGACATCACTCTTGGCTGACCTTCGTCATAATTATGCGAAGGTGAGAGCCCCCCGAAGACAAAAAAGAATACAAACTTCTCTAGAGAGGTAGCAGCTATTGCTCAAAAAAAAAATAAAATAAAATTTCTGCCTCTACAGCATAATAACTTTAAAATAAAATGGTCAACACCGACATCTCTCAACTCCACGTCTGCCATCGACTTCTGTGTATTTTCACTTCCTTAAACATCATGCTACGTCACACTAATGTGTTTCTATTATGCATGCGGGCCACATTGGGGCCTTAAACTGTTAACACTTCAGTCTGTTATAGGTCACATCTCTAAAATAATGTGAACAGCCACATGGAAAAAATCTGATCTGGAAAGAAATCGGATCAGGGCCACTTGGCTTGCAGTGTGAACATAGTGTTAGCTGTTCACCTGTTAGCTGTTTGTATTCTCACAAATTAGAAAAAGCATAACTCCACTAAATCAGTAAGCAAAGTGCAGGC
Source organism: Neosilurus mollespiculum (assembly GCA_030014195.1). Classification (NCBI taxonomy): domain Eukaryota; kingdom Metazoa; phylum Chordata; class Actinopteri; order Siluriformes; family Plotosidae; genus Neosilurus; species Neosilurus mollespiculum. The sequence goes on from JAQMYF010000021.1 coordinate 32,548,514, forward strand.
CCTCACCAGGAACCATGTAGTTGAGAGGAAGAAATGTTGCAAAGCAAATAACCTTTTTTTTTAAATAATAAATAATTAGCCTAAATGCAGTAAGTAAGCTAAATAATTAAAACTTTCATTCATTCATTCACTCATTCATCTTCAGTAATCACTGTGGTTCATGGGACATCTGGAGCCTCTCCCTGGAACAATGGGTGCAAGACAGGAATATTCATTCCAGATGTGATGCCAGATACTGTTTTTATGATTAATTTCATAGATAGAGCCTGGGATTATAGGTTACGCCGAGAGAGGAAAGACAGGAGAGAGGGGTCAGAGAAATCAGTCATTCATGATGGCCCCCTTGAAGGCCAACCTCTGCAGGGTGCCACATCATCGCAGAAAACAAAACAAATGATTGGGGCACAGCTGCAGGGCCACACGGTGTCCTGGACACTCTGCTGTGATGTGGATTACTGACAGATGTCCTGTACTGTCTGGCTCTTTCATCCACTCCCTCCTCCTGTTGACTTTGTGCTCTATTCTGATACCTACATCCATGTAAACTCCCTATAAAACATACAGGTGGCTCTTTCCATACACTTCCTGATTTCCTCAGAGACATGTGATGCATAGGAACAGATAATGCAAATGTCTTGATTATCTGAGTAAGAGCAATCATGATTTAAAAATATAAACCAAAAACTTTTATAGACACTCAAGCATTATTTTCATTTCTGTAATTAGGATAAACTAATCAATACCTAATTATTAAAGTTATTACATGCTTCTGAATGAACTTGATTCAGTTTTATTCAGAACAGCCTGCCTGTCAGATTATAGCTCTCTCAGTGTACACGTCAGGAAAAAAATACACATTTTCCTTGCTCTTCAAAATACAGTGTATTTATTATTATTATTATTATTAATATTCTGTCTTCATTAATACATTCATTCATTGTCCCAGACCATCGCAGGGTGAACACACACAACCATTCTCACTTACATCCACACATAGGGACAATTTGGAACAGCCAATTAGCCAAATATGCATGTCTTTGGATTGTGGAGGAAACCCATGTAAGCACTGGGAGAACATGCAAACTCCACACAGAAATGCCTGAGCCCGGGACTTGAACCAAGGACCTTCTTGCTCCCACTCACTCACTCACTCATTTGCTGAATTGCTTAATCCTACTATTAGTGTCGTGGAAAGTGCATGCCTTTGGACTGTGGAAGAAAACGCCTGAAACAATTGAGTACCTTAGAGCAAATAAAAAAGTCAATTTTTGTCAATTTTAAGTACAGAAATGAATAGAGAAAAGTTAAAAAATATATATATTTCAGATGAATACTGGTCTAAATCCAGGTAGAGTTCCAGTTGTGACATAATGGGGACACTTCACTATTGCTCTTAGCTATTTCACTGATTTACTAGTGCAACAGTGGTCCAAGTCCAGAATCCAAGATGGTGGTACCCATGTGTGAAGCCTCCACATCAATGAAAAACATACCTGAAAAAAGAGGTTCTTCAGTTAATAGAGAACTCAGAAAGTAAGTTTTACTTTAGCTAGGACTCCACTGTATCTGCTTGTTTGTACTTAACTGAATGTTATTCATTATTTTTGGTAATATTGCTACAATTTCTGGACATTTGGACTTAGACCACTGTTGCACTGAAAAATACAATTTAAACCTGGGTTTGTTACAGTTCTTCTAAGTCTAAGTCCAAAATCGCAATGTTTGGTAAAATGCCAAAGTCCCAGCAAAATAACAATGTAGGTTGCAAAAAGTATCTTCGAATCATACCGATTTGTTATAGCCTTTAAAAAAAATACAAATAAAAAATGGACTTGGCCCACTGTTGCTCTAAGGGGCTTAATTGTTCAGAACAGCTGCTCTAACATACAGTACCAGTCAAAGGTCTGGCCTCACCTACTCATTCTAACCAAAGCAGGTGTGTCCAAACTTTTGACTGGTACTGTATGCATGATCAGTGATTGTAGTGCTTAATTAGGACCATAAAAATACTTTTCATACCATCATCACTGACAGGTCACATTTCCCCCCCCTCATCATGCAAAACCAGGCTGAACCATGCCATGTGGATGTGAAAGATGGTCATAACATTTCTGCGCATCACATTTCTGTTTTGTCACAGCTTTATGAATGTGTGATCCAATCTAAAATGATCCAGAAGAGAATGAGTTGAGTCAGTAAAGTCTGTGCTGATAACTGATGGTCCCTGAGATGAAGATGGACTGTGTTTATCTCAATCCACGGCCTAATTACTGCAGCTTCGCAATTTTCCCTCAGCAACTACAGAAATATTTCCTGTTCCAAGCTGTCTTCCCCTCCGGCATCCGTCCTCTTTGAAGCTTGAGTTCTCCCTGAAACTTCTAGCAGAAATCGACATTTTAAAATAGCTTCTCCAAAAGCCTTTAAACTCCGAGAGCCGAGGGTGGAATATGAGATGAGATGGTTCACTAGGCATGGAAAGTTTTATTTTCGGGGCGAGGGATAAGTGCCAGATGACAGAGGGTGCAGAGATTGGGTCACTTCCTGATGCCGAACAGGGACCCTACATGGTGAGTTTGATTCTGTTTAAAACACTTTTCACACGTTTCACTGCTTTTCTTTCTGCTTCATGAGGACGAGGAGCGGCGGGAGGACTAGCGGGAAGCGCAGCCTCGCAAAAACACGTACGGGAACTGAATACAGATGTTTGGAGTTCGGGGGGAAAAAAGCTCCAAAACCAGACCTGGAGAACAAAGGAGGTAGCCGAGTTAGCTTCACGGGAGATGAAAGACACAGGAACGAGTTCTGGAGTTTTAATACGACAGCGAAGGAAAGCGGAACGATTCCAGACCAACGATAGAATAGAACGCGGGGGTTCTGTTTTTATCAAAAACACCCAGCGAGAAGCAAAAAGATCATACAGAGCAGATAAAGATGGATCAGGAATATGTTAACATCACAGAGGGGGAGAGAGGTGTGTGTGTGTGTGTGTGTGTGTGTGTGTGAGAGAGAGAGAGAGAGAGAGAGAGAGAGAGAGAGACATAATCAATGAAGAATGCGTCTCCATCCTGCTTAGGTGTGTGTGTGTGTGTGTGTGAGAGAGAGAGAGAGAGTCCATGAAGAATGTGTCTCTCCATCCTGCTTAGGTGTGTGTGTATGTGTGTGTGTGTGTGTGTGAGAGAGAGAGAGAGTCCATGAAGAATGTGTCTCAACATCCTCTACTAGGACTGTTTTGGAGCCTTTTTAAGTGTATGTGTGCATGTGTGTGTGTGTGTGTGTGTGTGTGAGAGAGAGAATTCATGAAGAATGTGCCTCTCCATTCTGTTGTGTGTGTGCATGTGTGTGTGTGTGTGTGTGAGAGAGAGAGAGAGAGAGAGAGCGAGAGAGAAAATCCATGAAGAATATCTTTCCATCCTGTTTAAGTAAGTGTGTGTGTGTGTGTGTGTGTGTGCTCATGAGTGTGTGTGAAAGAGAAAGACAGGCAGAGAGAGAGAAAATTCATGAAGAATGTGCCTCTCCATTCTGTTGTGTGTGTGTGAGTGTGAGGGGAGAGAGAGAGAGAGAGAGAGTCCATGAAGAATATGTCTCTCCATCCTGTTTAAGTGTGTGTGTGTGTGTGTGTGTGTGTGTGTGTTCTGCTTCTTGGTCACACTGACTTTGGCTGTGTCAAATTTTCTTATCTAACATTTAACTTCCTCTGAGTAACAGATTAGCTCAACGCCCAAACACTGTCCACATACCCTTTGGTAGTGTAAATTGTACCAAAAAAAAAAGAAAAATTAAAAATAAGAAATAAATAAAATAAATGAAAAAATATATATATAATAAAATATATGGATAATTGAAAATATGCCATATTATTATTTAATACACAGCATATGCTTTACCATCAATAGTATAATCAACCCTGTCTGATATAATACTACGGAAACATATTAACTCTTTGGTTATATATAAAACCAGGGAGTATGTACGATTCTGTAGCCAGGAAAATATTCCACAGTCCAATGTTGTTGTTCTTTTGATGCATGGTTAGAGATGGCTCAACATGGCTTATGAGACAGAGAAGACATGCCTGCTGTTTCCTCGGGAATCACGAGCATCCTGTGTGTTCCACACGGCGGATGAGAAAGATGATATTCCAGGCATAGGAGAGGACAGGTGGGATCACTGTTTTCTGTGTGCTGTTTCAGTTTATTAACCGAATGCTAAAAATGAGAGCCTGTGCTTATTCTGTGAATATCCTGTGTAAATCAGTCATTACAGTCGAAATATACATATTTAGATCTTCTCTTTGATTACTTTGGTCTATACAGAATATCCCAATGTATAATCAAATGGTGTGTGCAGTGTTTTAGAGATGCTGAGCTACTCAAAGTTCATGGATCTGGAGTCATGGTTGTGTATGCCATCAACATTGCTTCCCAGGAGCTTGGACTCTGCCTGCTCTGCTTCACCACTGTCTACTGATGATGACTCTGGAGACGCTGACACCAGGTAAGGGACCTACAGATTGTACACATTTCATGTTTGCATGGTAGAGGAGGTTGTCAAGCTGTCCAGTGGTATCCAGCAAGACTTTGGTTTTCTACTTCAGTTGACTTTCTTGCCATGTTTCTGCCCTATATTTTGCTTTTTAGTCATATTATTTAGTGCTTTTATTGATTTATGAAGAGGGTTGTGCTTTGAATGATTACTGTATGTATTGTAGATCTGTAGATACGTCGGTACAGTACTATGTATGTCCACTAGATGTCATTATTGAATCTTCATAAAGGATTTCTGGGGTTTTTTTTGTTTTTTTTTTTTTGTTGGATGGCTAAACATTAGCATCATCATGATTCCTATAGTGGCAGACAGGTTTTGTGTAGCACTGATATGGTGGAATTTAGCAAAGTGATGCATTGTCTGTTGATGTATGGCAGCTCTGTGCTGTATGCTATGGTGGAACTGCTATTAACGATCAGGTAGTACTCAAAGGAAAGTAGAAGTGTAATCATCCATAAAGGTTTAACTTACTGTATTTCAGTTTATGAGGTCCTGAGTTCGAGTTCGCATTTCTGTGTGTAGTTTGTATGTTCTCCCTGTGTCTGCTGGGTTTCCTCCCAGCATTCCGGTTTCCTTCCATAATCCAAAGACATGCACATTAGGTTAAATGGCTGTTCTAAATGGCCCCTAGGTGTGAGTGTGAATGGTTGTGTGTGTGTGTTAGCCCTGCGATGGACTTGCAAGCTGCTTGGGGTGTACCACGCAACCCTAGTAGGATTAAGCTGTTCAGTGAATAAATAAATGAATGCATTTCAGTTTCAGTAAATAAAAGTTAATACTAACTCTCACTTATTTCCCGAACAGCTTAATCCTAGTAGGGTTGTGGGGAGAATGGAGCCTATCTCAGCCGACACTGGGCAAAGGTGGGGTACACTCTGAACAGCTCGGCAGACCATCACAAGGCCAACACACACATAACCATTCACACTCACACCTGGGTGGGGCAATTTGGAACAACCAATTAGCCTGTGTGCATGTGCATATCTTTGAACTGTGGGAGGAAACCGGAGTACCTTGAGGAAACCCAAACAAGCACCGAGAGAACATGCAAACTTCACAGAAACACTCAAGCCCGTGACTTGAACCCAGGACCTTCTTGTAGGGAAATAATTTAATGAAGTTACCCTAGGTGTAATGAATGGTATGAATGTGTGTGTGTCTGTTCCTGCCCCATGGCAAGTGTTCTTATGATAGACTCCAGATCCACTGCAAGCTTGACCAGTACAAAGTGAAAAGATTAATGAATGATAAATTATTGCATTTTAAAAACTTTTTTGCACTTTAGATTGTTTCAAGGCAGATTAGCTGACATCAGTGTCTTAACCCTTAGCGACATCCCATAAGAGAGTAGTTAGCGATAAGCTTACCACATACACCGGTGATCAGGAGTATAGAAATAAGGAATATGTCAGTCACTATCCCCACTCACTTATTACCTACCCCATATTTTGTCACCCATAATTAAATCTCAGGATTAGCACTGCAAACAAACAAACAAACAAACAACAAAAAGTCAACCTCTTTTGATGTAAAGTAAGAAGGAATGTATTTTTATAAATGAACATTCATTCATTCATTTATTTTCTGAACTGTTTAATCCTAATTAGGGTTGTGGGGAGCCTGACGCCCATCTCAGATGGGCTGGGCAAGGGCAAGCGTACAGGGCAGTGGTGGCTCAGTGGTTAAGGCTCTGGGTTACTTATCCAAAGGTTGGTGGTTCAAGTGCTGGTATCACCAAGCTGCCACTGTTGGCTCCTTGAGCAAGACCCTTAACCCTCAATTGCTCAGTTGTATAAAAATGATGAATGTAAGTCATTCTGGATAAGGGTGTCTGCCAAATGCCGTAAAGGTTTGGTACACCCTTTACAGCTCACCAGGCCATTGCAGTTTTATAAATATAATAGAATGATATTTTGAAATGCAGAATATATCAGAGAGTAGCACTGTTTTCAGCAGCGACAGCCGCAGATCAGCCGATTCAACTACATAGTCAATCGTCGACCTGTGACCTGGGGTGTTTTGTTGCCATGTGCACTGATGGACACCCTTATGCTAAAATATGGTGTTAGCAATTCAAGCAATTCTCTCAAAAGAGCGAGGGGCAGTCATGGCCTAATGGTTACAGAAGTAGATTTAGGACCTAAAGGTTGCTGGTTTGATTCCTGAACCAGCTGGAAAAATGTGTGATGGCAGGGGAGTGAGCTGCAGGTTCCCTTCCTCTGCCTTCATGGGTGAAGTGCCCTTGAGCAAGGCACCTTACCCCCAAGTGCTCTCTGGCTGTGTGCTCACTTTGGATGGGTTAAATGCAAAGCCTAAATTTTTATTGCAGGATTAATACAGTGTATCAAATTAAAATCAAATTCTCGTTGAGGTCCTTTTGAAGGGCAAAGTGAATTGAAAGAAAATTAATAATTCTAGCACACCAGTACTGAGCCATTTAATGGACACAGTAGAAAGTACTACTGTATAGGTGGTATTTCATCTCTTAATGGAAACAAAAGTATACTGTGGAAACCTCTCATATCTCGCGTCAGGTGATCAGGAAGCGGCTCATTCACGATCAGATACACGCAACACTTGACTCTTGACTGACTGACGTGGCTTTTGTGTGTTCTTTGCTGGCACACTTTAGCTGCAAGTCAAATTCAATATTTATGATGGACGTTGAACACAAGAGAGCACTACCGCTGCTTTTAACCAGGGCTGTTTACCACCCTAGGTTTTCACTGACATGATATTTCACAGAAAATTCCGTCACCATGCCGGCACCACATACAGATGCCAAATATAGATTACCTGGAGGACAGGTTTGAGAAAACTTCATGAGTCTTCATGAGATGATTAATGAAAGATTCGCAGCTACATGTTACTGGCAGCATGTTTACAGTGGAGCGTCTGGTTGAGGTCTTACTCAGAAGAAAGAGGAAGAAGTCATACAAGAGAGGATCATGGAAAAGCCAAAGTTATACACTTACGGTTAGCAGGTACATTAGGCAGAAATGAAATTTCAGAGTTTTATTTTTCAGTGCAATAATGTAAAGAAATTCAGATTGTATTTATTTATTTTTATATCTATGGCCAAAACAGCAGTCTGCATTTATTCTTTTTAATGTACATTTATTACAGGCAGGATGATGAATGTGGTTTCTCTCATTCTTCACAACAGGTTTGGACTGAAATGTAAAAATTCTTAAGGGGTTCAACTAATTTTGTGGAGTGATGAAATGAAGTACGTTTTAATCATGTTTTTAGAGCAGATTCATAGATGTTAGGTGTTGTGGGAAAATCTAATTATTCATAATCTGAATAATTTGTTATAGCACGGAGGTGTAGCATTTAGCATGTTCACCTCACCGCAAGAAGGTCCAGAAGAAGAGTCCCGTGCTTGGATGTTTCTGAGTGGAGTTTGCATCTTTTCGCCATGCTTGCGTGGGTTTCCTGTCGTGGTACTCCGGTTTCCTCCCGCGGTCCAAAGACATGCACATTAGGTTAATTGGCTGTTCCATAATGTCCGTAGGTGTGAATGGCTGTGTTTGTGTGTGTTGGCCCTGTTATGGTCTGGTGAGCTGTTCAGGGTGTACCTCGCCTTAGCCCAGTGTTGGCTGAAGTCATCTCCAGTCTCCCAGTGACCCTAATAGGATATAGTGGTTTGGCAAATGAGTAAGACTAACAATATTCATTTGTAAAATACTAAAGCTAAAATGTTTTCTCCTTTTCACCACTGCTTCCACATATATTATGGTGCACTTTTCTTTGGCTGTATTCGGATATTTTCGGAACGTTTTTCAGGACTTTTTTTCTATCCAGGGAGCTACCGCCATATTCCATCCTAGAATGACTAAAATCACATAAATTGTTTCTCCAGCAGGCCCCCTGAGAGGAAGTCTATCTATCTGAACCACTCCCCAGAAAGGGAAAGCTGTCATGTGCCACCTTCCTCCAGCGTGCCAACCTCTGTGACCCCTCAGTCCCTTGTGGCCCCACAGACCTCCTCCACTCCTGCTGTAAGACCAGGCACACACTCCTGTCAGGACAGCATGAGCGTGAGGAAGCGCCGGCGTCTTGCTGCCAGCCCTGGAGGGCTGCACTGGAATGCTTCAGGTATGCCACTATCTGGAAGCACATTAGAAAAATTACAAAATACATTTCCCAAACAAAATTCTTTCAGTCTTTATTGTGTCTTTAGTGTAAGATGGACTTTCTTGGTTATACTATTAGTTCAGACACTTAAATATTATTAACAATGATATCTGACTACATTATAACAGATCGGCTTCCGCTCCTCCAACCACTTACTATTGGCATTCATATCTCCTGTGTCAGCTTGGCCAACTTAGAAAGACTAACAATACACAGTATGATAAATTAAAATATAAAAACTGACCACAAAAATTCAGGCAGCCTGAATAAGCGTGGGTGGCATGGCAGGGTAGTGGTACTCTGGTTTCCTCACACAGTCCAAAAACATGCACATTAGGCTAATTAGCTGTTCCCAATTGCCCCTATGCGTGGACATGAGTGTGAATGATTGTGTGTGTGTGTGTGTGTGTGTGTGTCTGTGTGTGTGTGTGTGTGTTGACCCTGTCATGGTCTAGCCAGCTGTTCAGGATGTACGCCGCCTTTACCCAGTGTTGGCTGAGACAGGGTCCAGCCTCCCTGTCACCCTAGTAGAAATAAGCAGCTTGGCAAATGAGCGTGAGCAATATGAGGACATAATATCACTTTTGTTACAGTATGAAACTTTTCCAAGATACCCCAGGTCTCATGAAAGGTTATTGTTGTTAATAACAATTTCAATTTTTGATTGGAAGAATTTGATGTTAATTTTGTACTGAATTGTACTTTTATTTTAATCTGTATAATTACAGATGCACTTACAGATACAGATGTTTTCTTCTTTTCAGATACAAGTAGCATTTTAATACATTTGCCACTAGGCGGTGTATATTCTGGTTTCTTGTAGTTCTTACATCAGTCTGTCCAGAAAATTCCTTTATCTCGAGAACAGGTTGTTGAATGTTTGTCAGGATATCAACTGACTAAATTTTGGAATTCAACCAAGAAAAGTTCAGATGTCTGTAATAGCTTCCCTTCTCTTTGAAATATATTTCAAATGCATTTCAAGCATTAAAAAAAATTAATAAGGACTAGCTTTGCTGGCAGCTGAGGCAACCTCATTGACAACAATCATTGGGCATTGAGTCCCACTTGTTTATAGGTTTCAAATATTGGTATCATCTAGCTCAGTTATTTACTTTCTCTCTCTCTCTCTCTCTCTCTCTCTCTCTCTCTCTCTCTATCTCT
>JAQMYF010000021.1:32564014-32585271 GCA_030014195.1 Neosilurus mollespiculum
TATAATACTTAGCCCTCAACACAAAAAAAAAAGATTTTCTTTACAAACATGAGCCTATTTTGTGCTAAAGATTTTCTTGTCATGCATAAGATCCACAAAACACAACTCAAGGATCAAGAAATAATGACATTGTCTGACTGTAAACTCTGGCTGCATCCTGGCTACATGTACGTTCTATGAGTATGCGAGAGAGTAGTTGCATACCTCAGATGTACTCTGCTGCCATCTTACCTGTCCTTTGACCTGGAGGTTACATGGATGTTACTTGTCTTTTGACTTCATGTTTTTCAGTTATCAGAGGCTCCAGCTCAATTATGTGATAAGGTAGTGTAGCCAGTGTTTGCTGGGTCTGGGTCTAGCTCACCCACAACGTGCAACTGATAAGCGGTTAAAGAAGAATATTAATTAATAAATAAATGCATACTAAGTAACAGCAAATGCAATATACATACATGTGCAGTGAAAGAAAATCATGTGTGCTGCACCAGCTGCTGAACTACTGCACAAGTACAGCTAATGTAAAGAATATTATTTGACTGTTTATACGGCCACTGATTTGAAGCACACAAATAAAGTGAAAAAGTAGTGTGTGAGAGGGAATCAAGATTACAGAATCAAGGCAGTCTGTGGAGGTGGAGATAAGGGAGAAGGGGTATAACTTGCATAGAACAATAATTATGCTAAATATGTAAGGATTTGCATTTGTGTGTAAGGGGAATAAGTGTGGGCGTCTACCAAACTACTTAAACTAGGATGGTTACATACAACAGTTATACTGGGATGAAGATTTTGAGACTGGAATCCCTTGGCAGTGCCCTCAGCTATGCAGGCAGAGAGCAAACTGCTGTGTATTGTGTGTATTGAAGTGTCCATGAAGATGTGTGTGTCAAACCTTTGTGGAGGTGTGTACCATCAGCTTTATTATAGCATGGTGAAAACCAGGCAATGATTGCATGCAGATAAACACCCAATCAGCAGAGGTGACCCTGTCATTAGTGCCTTAGTTGGACAAGGAAATGGCTCCTAATTGCACACTGTACTTGCAGCAGCCACCTGCAGACTTTGTTAATTAGTGCTGTAACAATTGCTTTGTCAAAGCTTGTTGATGGCTTAATAAGCGATTCATTTGTCAAGAAGCTGTCAACTAAAACAACAGCAGCAAGCGGCAAAGAGCTGAGAGCAAAGCGGTTGCCTCCACTTTAAATCACCCTTGTTCAGCAGAGAGAGCCATTATTGCTCTCAGTATGGGTGGAGCAGCAAGGCATGAAGTGACTTTGTCAACACTTTAAACAATGCTGACCATGCATGGGTGGAGAAAATAACTCATAACAGAGGATCTAATAAATACATTGTAGTCAATACTGTACATATGATCTCACATTGATGCTTTGATCAAACCAAAAAATCTGCCAGAATTATGCATAAGACATGTTGCCCTAATGTAGTTATTGTAACCTGGAGCAATGTGTCCCAGTAGGATCACCACAGCCCTTCAGCATTTTTTTATTGGTTATTTTATACTTATGTGCTGGTGCTGTGCTATCTGGTTTTCTGAACATGCTTCAACATTGCAAACATTCTGCATTAGCATTAGAATTCACATTTTATGAAGTATGCCTGTGGGTATAGAGCTCTTGCTGCTCCGTGTAATGTGATGCAGTAGGTGGGAGTTGAACTACTACATCCTTTGTGGGCTTGTAGCTCAGTATGAAGGTTTTAAGGTATGATCAGCATCTGATAACCACTGTGTGAAGCCAGTTTAGAGTTTCTAAGGCTGTCAAAAATTATAGTTTATTCCATTGTTCCTTTACTGTTACAGTTTTCTATCTGTCCATGTACCGGCTCATACAGTGTAATGATTATTTGCTGAAGGTGAGGTAGACATTGCTGAATAGTTCCCAAACGGAACAGAGATATCTACTGAGCTTGAGGCAAATAACCCATAGATTCAACAATCCATCCATGCATTTGCCGAACTGCTTTATCCTACTCAGGTTGTAGGGAAGCTGATGCCTATCTCAGCCAACTCTGGGCAAAGACAGGGTACTCACTGACCAGTTTGCCAGTCCATCGCAGGGCCAACACACACACACACACACACACACACACACACACACCTTTAGCCTTTAGCTGCCCCTCCAAAGATGACTGCGGAATTCTTGGATTAGGGTACTCTTGGATAGTGGTAAGCGTTCAGAAGACTACGAAGTTGGCCTTCAGAAACAGGAGTGCCCTGTGTCTCCACAGCGTCTGACGGATCTCCCACATTCTCACACTGGAACAACCAATTAGCCTAATGTGCATGTCTTTAGACTGTGAGAGGAACCCAGAGGAAACCCACACAATCATGGGGAAAATATGTAAACTTCACCTAGAAATGCTATCGCCAAACCTGAGACTCGAACCCAGGACCTTCTTGCTGTGAGGTGTACATGCTTACCACTACGCCACTGTGCAGCCCAGGGGAGTAATTGTTTTAGTAAAGTGTTTTTTACCTTGAAAAATGCAATGACCACTATGCCTAGCTTCTTCATATTTTTTTGGGATGGCATTCTGGTGAATTTTTAGGATTTCTGAACAGTGACCATAACTAATCTCATTATCATGGGTGGATAATGTCAGTTATCCTGAGATAGTAAGCAAATCAGATTATGCCGTTGCCATGAAGTACTGTATATATGTACTGTTAGAGTTAGTCATCTATATATCTAGTGTGTTGGCAATTATATATAAACTGATCATTAGATAATACACACTGATGAATTGACTCTACAATACACATAAAACCTGAATAAAAAAACAGTATATAAGAAATGCTTCATTGAGATTTTGCCACTTGTCAATCCCATGAAAGGACTGGAAATAATTGGCATGCTGTAGATGGGAATGTTGTGCCATCTGTGTCAGACCTCCTCCAGTAAAGCCCCAGCATGCATAATTTCAATAGACAGGCAGGACAAATGAGCATTTGATACCTGGACCAACAATGCACAGATCCTTCCACATCTGTTGTACTGATGTTTACACTGCCAGCAGATGCAATGAGTAAACCAGAGACAGAGCTGTGAGGCTTGGTTCCACTCGCACGATGTAAAGCATTTTTAAAATCCTCTGATATATAAAAATCATAAAATATTGTAACCCTCTGCTTGGTTCTGGTCCAGTTGGATTTTCAGTCCACTGAGTGTTACCTTCTTTTTCATTCGGTGCACATTCTGTACTTATCCTGTAGAGGGCACTATAGCATTTTTGCTTGTGCACAGGAAAGGGTGGAAGCTGTGTTAACATTCCTGAAGAGATGTTTTCAGACTGAACTATTTAATTTCTCATCCTGCAACTCTCTTGAATTCCATTTAATCATGTCAGCACAGGGAAATGCTGCAGGGCAGTAGATGGCCTGCTGCTTCTTCCTCTGGCTTATGTTCCACAATAAAAATCTCTTTTATTATTCACTCTGTGCAGGCATGATTAACCATATACACCTACGGCATCAGGTAGAAAGGCCACCGACACCTCGCTTTTAATCTGCTTTTAATCTCCTGAGATTTAACTGTGTTTAATGAAGTGAATCCATTTTACAATTGTAAGGGGGCAGACTTAAGATCAGGGCATCAGGGTATTTCTGCTCTTTACCTCAATCTTTGGCAAATGGTCCCTGTAAGTACATTTATTTGATCTCATACTTTGCAGTTGCCGACCTGTGATATCAAAATATTTAAAACTGTATGAGATAATTTTGTTGGGGGGGTTTGGTGAGTGTATGAATTGCCTATTTAATGTCACAAAATGCTAATTAACAATTATGTGCCTAAGGTGAGGTGGATATCACTGTTTATATTGACGTATTTTAACCATGACAAAGACAGGTCAGGTGAGTTCTGCGCTGTGAGCTGAGCTAAATGTAGCAACATCTTTTGAATCTACTCATTCAGAGTTTAGTAAATACCACAGGGAACTGTGAATAAACCACCATCTACTAAAACACCAAACCACCAAACTAAAACAACTGTGAGTACCTGTAATTTTGACTCAAGTATTATCCACTTGGAAAAATGTTTTTAATACTGAGAAGGCAGAATAATCACATTGTGTTGTTCCTGTGTAGTATACTAATACTATTGTGTATTAACTGATATTGCACCATGTTCCGGATTTTTAGTCATACACTAATACCTATTTAATAAACATCTGTTTATATATTTGTTTAATTCTTTTATTCTGCTTTTCTACATTAGACCAAAGCCGTTGGGTGTAAGTGAGAGGATGACTTACTCAAAAGCAGAATGTGATCAGCTGATGAGTAGGCAGGCAGCTATTAAACCTCCTTCTTTATGGTCTCTTTGGAATTATGGATATTACAGTAATGATGATGATGATGATGATGATGATGATTTTGCCTTATTAAATTACTTATTGGGCTCAGGAATGTAAGTGTAGTTGTGGTTGAAGTATGCCTACATTTTCTTGGCTGTTTTGGGTAGACAGAGACAGCATGAAAAAAGCTTTGTCATTTTCCTTGTGGTATTGGTTTATGGCTCATTTAACCTTTCAGGAATAATTATTTTCATTATAAACTTACTGAAACATAAAGACTTTTATATCACTTGTTATTTGAAAACATTTCTTCATTAATTGTTTTGTATTAACCTCTTGAGACCCTACTGTCCTCTTATGAGGACATCATATTTTTTCCCCAACAATATTGTATGGATGTCCTTATAAGATCCTCATATGAGGGCCATTGAGTATTGCTCTTTTTCCAAACTTCTTCTTGTTTGAAGACATTAATCAACTTTAATAGTTTAGTTAGTTAATACTGGGTGGTGAGGGACAGAAGCAGTGTGAAGAAATGAGAAGACACAACATAACTTTTAGGGTCTCAGGAGGATATAGGATAGTGCATCTACTAAAGAGACTTTTCGTACAGGATTTTAGTCCAATTAATAGGTTGTATGGTACATTTACATTTTCAGGTTAATTTCTAAGCAGGTACGTGGCTACCTGTTAAAGCTGTAGGTGTGAATCAGAATCAGAATACTTTATTGATCCCGGAGGAAAACTATAAATTGTGTGAAATAATATTATATAATGTTATGTATTGGAGAGGATTGGAGCTGAGTCTGTAAGCGTTAAGGCAAAAGTGTAAGGGCAAAACAGGTCTTAAAGAGGTAAGCATTTGGCCAGCTGTTAGCGGCATCACCATAGAGTTGGTTACTCAGAACCTGATTGCTTTAAGAATATATTACAAAGAGCAAGCAAATGTATTAATGCGTCTGGATTTTGCCCACTCTATAAGAAAGTAGAAAAGTACTACTGCTTGCTTCTAATGAGTCATGTAATATACAGAAGTCTGGCTAAAAAGTGAGAAGTCCATGTATTATACTACACTGTTTAGTATGTTAGCATATAGTACATAGTATAGTCCTTGGTTTGAAGTATGGTGCAACTATCAACAAGGATACTGCTGCAGTTGGTATAATAAAGTGGTATTATTATAAATATTGTTAGTATATACTACACAAGAATGGTACAAACTTTTTTTTTTTTCTATCTTGGAGATAATAGACATTATCCCAAGAGGATAACACTTGAATCGAAACAGCCAGCAAACACTCATCATTAAAAAATATTGCATTTTAGTTTGTTTTTCTTCTACTCCCATGCAGTATGTACTAAAACTTTAAATGAGCCTGAAGTCATGCCACTACAGAGTGCTTATACTTTGCTCGACTTAAACCATTATTAATTTCAGGCTTGATTGATGTCACTAAATTGAATAATTGTTCATTAAAAACTGTGGTGTGAACATCAACATGTCTGTCACATTTAATGAGTGTTAAACAAATAAGCAAATGCTTTAACAATAACATGTCTTTTAGTCACTGTTAGATAGGTAGTTGTCACCATTACTGCCTGATAAAGCAATATTGTCAACGTGGCACAGTGTTCATTCAGTGGTGTCATAAACAGCATGTGTACAACAGAATGTCCAAGTAACCTAACTGACTATTTCTGAGCCTGTACCCCTCTCTTATGGTAGACAACTATTGTGCTAACATTAGTTCTCTTTTTAACATACAATACATTATACAATGCAGAAATACAGCATACTGTATACAATGAAACTTATTATTAGTGGATGGTACTGCTTATACTGTACATCAAATTCTGATGATGATGATGTTTTAATGATAATACCGGTTGAGTACTGTAAAAATAAACAAAAACATCAAACTACTTGTTATCCACTTGTCGGGAAACAATACAAATTTCAATGATTCCTTCACTGACTGGTTGTCAAGTTAGACTCAGGGGTCTTTATAGCTTATCCATACCTCAGAGTCTAAAACTGTCTGTAAATTGCTGTAAATTACAATTAGAGGGTTGTCAGAGCAACTCACAAAACTTATCAACACCATATTATAAGGTATTTTTGTCCCTTGACTCAATTACCACAGACTTCTATGCATTGTATATTTAAACTAATTTAGAAGCAAATTATAGCAACATTATAGAAGATATAATAATAATAATCATAATAATCATAATAATCATAATAATATTCACAGTCCCAGGCTTGGAGGGGCGTTTCTGTGTGGAGTTGTGCATATTCTTCCTGTGCTTGTGTGGGTTGTACTCTGGTTTCCTCCTACAGTCCAAAGACATGAGGCTAATTGGCTGTTCCAAATTTCCCCGAGGTGTGGATGTGAGTGTGACTGGTTGTGTGTGTTGGCCCTGTGATTGTCTGGCGAGCTGTCTAGGGTGTACCCTGCCTTCACCCTGAGTTGGCTCCAGCCTTCCCACAACCCTAATGGGATTAAGTAGCTTGGCAAATGATTAAATGAATAATTACATCATATATGCCCTATATTATTTTAGTATATAATAACATAACAATGGTTTTGCAACAGTTAAAAAATATAATTTACTGCTACATCCAGTTTTGAGTAATGTGGCAGAAATATAAAATGGACATTAATCTAAAGGTTACAAGAAATAAGACAAATAAAAAATTAAGCTGATAAATGAAGTGCTATTGCTGTCTGAAACAAAAATAAAGGACTGCATCCAGCTAATTCAGCAATCCAGATGGTGCAAGAAGTTACAAATTAATGATGAGAAAATAATGACCCAACTCTGCACACCAGCACTCACTCAATAGGAATCCTACTCCAGCAGGGCAACTTGATCCAGCACAATGAGACACATGATATGGATCCACAGATCTGTCTCTTTCTCTCCACCATCTCCATCATAGTCACTATAGTGCTGGACTACAGGAGAATCACTCCAAACATTCTCTCTTAAGTATGACTGTGATACCACAAGTCTCCTGCACTGGCCCTGTTCCCGGCACTGAACAACAGTACAAAGTGGCAGTAAAAAAAGGAATGTTCATGCTCAAGCCAGAGGAAAGTGGACTAAACAAATGCCAGTAATGACTCATCTGAGCTTCATTGTGTAGTAAACCTGCATATTTTTTTTACTTCTGCTTTCGCTGTCTCAATTACTGCAGTGTCTCATCATTGAGTTCTGTCTCAGAGGTCATTTGAGTTCCCATAACAGCTTTTCTCAGGAAGACAATACATGCAAAATTCTCATGAAGTTTTAATTGCTGAGCTGATTAGACACACTGTGGCTTCTAGTGACTCGGTACTAGCAGACTAGATAGTCACAAGGATGAACTTGATCTACTGTAGCTTTGCAGCTGTCGGGAATGAATACGTGGAAACAAGAAACCCCACGCTCACCTGGAGGTGTACTGGTACGTGTACTGGTGTGTGTGTGTGTGTGTGTGTGTGTGTGTGTGTGTGTCTGTGTGTGTGTGTGTGTGTGTGTGTTTTCATAAACACTTATTGATTTGAAGACTAGTGTTAAAAGGTTTCATTTTGGTTACTCAGATTATTGACACAATTAAAATTGAGTCAGCACATAATGAAATTAGCTGCATTAATAATCACTGGTTCCAGATAATCTTTAATAATTAATAATTAGCTGCATTTTTCACTGAAAGGTTCACACCAGGATAAGATGACAAGGGCGTGTGTGTACGTGTGTGTGTGTGTGTGTGTGTGTGTGTGTGTATGTGTGTGCGTGCGCGCGTTTGTGTGTTTTTGGGGTGGTAATAAAATATGCAACAGTTTTGAGCTTAGCTGGAATATTTGGATGGTGCACATGAGAAAATGTCCTTTCATTTAATTTTCTTTTATATTTATTTTATTTAAGTTGAACAAAAGCTACTGCTTTCATTAAAGCAAGACCAAAGCATTGTATTATAAGTCATGTTTCTTTGTGTGTGAATCCCCCCCTCTCCCCTCCTCCAAAAGCTGTGGCTTTTATGATGTATTTTGCTTTTTTATGCCACTTTGGCAACGTAAAACAATGTGAGCTGTTTTCATGTAGTATTTTATCTAATCCCTTTCTTTCCTGTCTTTTTTCTTGTTTTTTCCCCCTGAGCTTAAATGGAATAATCTCTGTCCTAGTATTTGTTTGTTATGCACTGGATCCATGCTTTCATCTCTGCAATACAATTAGTAGAGTTAGCACAGGAGAATGAAATGACTCACAGAAAGAAGTAGTGGGAGTCCCTTAAAATCATTAAAGGGTGTCTTAGAAGTGATCAGGATATAAACAGGAAATGAGTCAAGTGGTCAGTTAGATAGCTGGTTCGTTATGAGCCTCTCTATGAGGGAAAGTAATAATCATCATATTTCCTGATGCTGCTGATGCTCACTCGAGCTTCTGTCAGATGCACCCCTACTTCTCATTTCTCTGGGTGTCATTTATCACCTGAGGTATCTGTTTTCCTCTTTCAGGCTCAGTACTGCGTGAATATGAGCGAGGAGAGGTAGCTGGTGCTTCGCAGGTGAGACGCATCCCTAAATCTTTAGAGTCTGCAAAACCTGGTGCAGAGCTGTGGGGGGACAGAGCGGCACTCAGGAAGTGTGTGTCAGTGGATGACAGCCTGCTGCAGCAGACGCCCACGGAGCCCGGCACACTGCTGAGCCGCCTGGAGAGAGGAAAGAAGAAACTTAGTAACATTCACGTGAGTAGGAGTGACTTTACCAAGGGCTGGGAGAAAGATAGTGAGTAAATGTGTGGATGTGTGTGGATGTGTGTGGATGTGTGTGAGAGAGAAATGTTTAACGAAAATAAGAAAAATGTGTTTTCCTAAAGTGCGTAATTGGCTAATTAATTGATATGAGGAAAAAATTGAGATAATTGTTCTTGTCAAATCTAAGCTGGTAAAAATGAGATGGCTTGCTGTTTCTGGTAAGCAGATTGTACACAGTCACACAATTGAGTACAGTCACTTCCCCATGACAGACTTCACACAATATGTGACAGTAATAAATTTCCTGCCAGTTTCCTATGACTGGTATGATTGCACTGTATCATATGTCCTTAGAAATGTGTAAACACAGCTATATGTTCATAGTCCTTTGGAGAAGGATATTGATTTCTTGACTTTAGGGCTTTTGTGATTTCTGTAGTGTTTCTCTTGCATTGCCGCTATAAATAAAAACACTAGTCATTTTCCCCTTAAACACAGTATACTCAACTGACATCCCACACTAGTGAGTCATTGTCGGGTGCTTTGAGGACCACTTTGCAAAACACTGTGAAATGTTCTGTACTTTCAGAAAGATAGTGTCCTATCCGCATCTACTTGCCTTCGTTTGAGATGTACCTATATATCCATTACCTAGAAAATGCTAGGTTAGTGTTTTTTATTATGATTTAGTCCACAGTCCACAATATTAGACTTTCAAAGTTAAAAAATGATAGAATAAATATTAAAGCAAATAAAGAAATAGTAAAAATAAATTATTAATAACTGGCAGTGCCAATGATTCACCTTATCACCAGGAGATCATATGTTTGAGCTGTGCTCTTGGGGAGGGGGTGGTGACATACTCTCTGTCTCCTGTCAATTATAGCAACGGTAGCCAACCATGGGTGTATGTGAGCTTATGTGTGCGGAGGTGGGCGGGTAGTCTTCTATGTTTTACTGCATGAGCAGCAATTCCAAAACATGCGATTGGGTGGCTTCACACGGTGGTCTTTGCCTTGCCTGGATGGTAGCTGTTGTGTGATGGGGAGGTGGGTGGGAATTGGCCATGACTCAATTCAGAATCAATTCAGGGAAATTAATCAAATAGATATCTATTTATCTATTTATTTATTTTTGTTATAACACACTTTGACACCTCAATTTAAGCCATTAAAGTATTATTGCAATTTGGAAAAGGGTAAAATGGTAATATGGTAAAATAAATAAATAAATAAATCCAGTGTGGAAATATTAACCATGTTGAGTAAGGGTCAGGTATACCAAATGCAGTAGTAATAAAGTCAGTCTGCTCGAACATGCCTGCAACCCTCCTAGCTCCTAGTCTGAATTTTGCACACGTCAGCGCAGTACATAAAATCATGCACATACATGCACTTCAGTTAATGTGAATGTGGAAAAAATATGACCTCAGAGATGATCTCAGGGATGGGCTGGCTGGGGTATTTTAGAAACAGCTGATTTTCGTGCTTAACTGTCAATCAAATTTACACAGAATGCTGCCAAAAACATCAGGTAAAGAGCGGTTCTCAGTCATCTTGCTAAAGAAAGCCTGGCAGGAAGGCTACAGTAGCTTAAATAATTATGCTTTACTACCATGGTAAACAGAAAAGTATCAAATAATGCAGTTAAATGACCGGTAAAGATAAAAAGACAGCATTTACCAGTTTCAGTAAAGTTGGGCTTACTGTAGTCTCAGATTCCTCAGATTCCACATGAGAGGCTGATTGGATAATTGTGTGAATAATCAGGGGCACAGGTGTTCCTAATAATGAGCATGCATATGGACTAGAGAATTGCACTCTACTGTCTGAGTCAGATTTACAAACAAATGGAAGTAGGACATTTGCACCCTTCACATGTTTCAGGAAAGCATTGTATCCCAAGAGGCAGGTCAGATGAAACTGTTACTCTCAAGGCTTACTGGTTAGAGGAGCATATTCTGAAAGAGTGAATACAAATTTACAGAGCAGCTGGAGCTGATTTCCGAGTCTGGAAAATCCTTTCACTGTAAGTTAATACACATTTTTTTCTTATTGTAGGGTCAGAATGCTGTAGTGTCTCCAAAAATATACACCTGGTAATTGTGTATTTACGCAGTTGTCATAGCAGATATTTAGTTTCCTGATGCTGCTGTTGTTCTTTACTTTTCTTACTCTACATCCTGAAATGTGTTGTAATAGAGTGGCGTGCCTGATTCCTGTGTGTCTGCCAAAGAGCAGGATTTCTGAGAAGTGATGTGAATAAAAATGGTAAATCTAGCACAGACCACTACCACAGTTTTGTTTGCCATTCTCTGAATAGTATTCTGGACGAGCTGTCAGGCTTTATAACTGCAGTGCTGGAGAAAACACAGCGGCAAATATTCTGGCATTTTCCACCTCTACCTCTCATGATTGAGACAATGGAAATTGGCACAGGAGTGCTCCTTTGTAATGGCCAACACCACCGTAAAAAGTTAAACCTTTTGGAATTTCAGTTCTATATGAATTGTATTTTTTTTCAACATGGTATCCGTGCTGTGTGACTATCTGTCCATGTATTATTTATTAGCGAGTACTCGAACGCTTGTAATGAAATAGCCTAGTTATGGCTCTCACCTGCTGTGGAAGATTGAGAGGAATATTGAGATATAGAGCAACACAATATGAGCCATTCTCTCCTCGATTACTACGCTGTGCTGCAGTTGTTATTTAAGCTAACAAATCTACTCCTTGTTATTGTTTTTATAAAGTCTATGTTATGGTTCGGTCGTGCCCTCAGGTCAGTTTTGAATAGAGTCACATCAGTGTCAAGGGTAATTACAGAGAAAAGTGTTGAAGTGAATGACACAACATCCACGGAGGTAATATGCAGTGCTATTTTCAATGCAGTGATTTATTGCCCTTAGTGCACCTTGTTGCTATGGAGCTTGGTTATGGTCTTTTGCTTTTTGCTGGAGGTGCTTTAGGAAAACACTGAAACACTGGAAAGGCTTCGAGACAGAGAGCATGAAATCCAGTTATTCCATTCCAGCTCTGAGAAAACTGTTTCATTATACTGATGCTTGTGGATGTGCTGCGGCCAACGAAATCGCATTGATTTAGAAAGTGATCCCTGGAAAAAGCAAGTTTATTATTTGGAATGGGATCTTTAAAAAGAGTTGTCAATGATTTCCACTATGCATCCATATAAGATTCCACAAAACAACAAGAGCAAAGACGAATATCAATTCTAATATACTGTTTGAACATATTGGTGTGGAAATTTCCATAATAGTATCCTAAGGTCTGTCAGCAGTATCATTTTCTTAATGGTTGATTTACAAAGCGCCTGCCTTTGTGAGTTTCAGGAAACGTCACTCTCTCTGAGTTAAATTCACATTTCACCTGAAGTTACTTTACTGTCATATGCTGAACTGCTCTCAGTATTCTGTTGAGTGCAGCAGTGGTAACTCAGTGTATCTGCTAGTCCTAACCATGAGCTCCAGCAAACACAAGGTCTGCATTTCTGACATGGTTTTTCACCCTCTCTCCTTTCCTCTCCTCTCCTCTCCTCTCCTCTCCTCTGCTCTCCTCTCCTCTCCTCTCCTCTCCTCTCATCTCCTATCCTCTACTCTGCTCTCCTCTGCTCTCTTTTCCTCTCCTCTCCTCTCCTCTCCTCTCCTCTCCTCTCCTCTCCTCTCCTCTCCTCTCCTCTACTTTCCACTCATTTCCTCTCCTCTCCTCTCCCACCTCTCCTTTCCACTCATTTCCTCTCTCCTCTCCTCTCCATTCCTCTATTCTCCTCTCCTCTCCTTTCCTCTATTCTCCTCTCCTTTCCTATCCTCTCCTCTCCTTTCCTCTCCTTTCCACTCATTTCCTCTCCTGTTCTGAACTCTCTTTTCCTCGTCTCTCCTTTGCACTCCTTTCCTCTCATATCCTCTTCTTTTATCCCCTCCTCTCCTCTCCTCTCCTTTCCTCTCCTTTCCACTCCTTTCCTCTACTTTCCTCTCCTCTCCTCTCCTTTCCGCTACTCTCACCTCATCTCCTCTGCTCTCCTGTCCTTTTCTCTCCTCTCCTCTCCTTTCCTCTTCTTCCCTCTCCTCTTCTCTCCTCTCCTCTTCTCTCCTCTGCTCTCCTCCCCTTTTCTCTGCTCTCCTCTCCTCTTCTTTCCTCTCCTCCCATCTCCTCTTCTCTCCTCTCATCTGATCTCCTCTCCTCTTCTCTTCTCTCCTTTCATCTCCTCTCTACTGTCTTCTTCTCTGCTCTCCTCTCTGCTCTTCTTTTCCCTTTCATACACAATGATTTCTAGAGCATGCTGTAATGAATCACTCAAATGAAGTCACCAACATGTATTTATTTATTGATTTCTTTGTTTATTTATTTGTTGTTGTTTTTTAAACATAACTCAAACATAACTCAAATTCCAGTTGAAAATCCTTCTGCTGTTAATCAGTACACAACATTTTAAATGTGTTTACTTTTGGAGAATGTGGACTAGTTTGATGTGTGAAGCCTCATACATGCTGTAAAATTTATTTCTTGGAAACACCATAAGGGGGCAAGCTTGCCCTCTTACTGCACTAGCTGAAGCTGTTGTCTGGCCCGAGGTGACAGGAGAAAAGAACAGCACTATTTCAGAGCCACGTTGCACCAGTGTATCTCAACAGTTGGAGTAATGAGAAAGAGATTATTATAGGTTTTCCTTTTAGACACATTTTTTGTGTCTGTGAAAATTTTTGGAATATAAAGCTTCAGGCAGTGCATCTCACTAAGCTGTGAAATCTACGGAGACCTTACTTAAAGCTGAGACTGAATTAATATTGGGCTTTTTTTTTTTTTTTTTGCTTTAATACTAAGCCCACCGTTATTCTTTCTTTGTGCTCCATGTATTTTTAAACAGTGGCCTTTCTACAAGAGAAATGTATCCATTAACATTTGAGCATCCCATCAGACAAAGCCTGCTTATGTGCAGTGATTTTTATTGCTTTTCACAGCAGAAGTTAAAATGTTTTTCATTGCACTATTCCAGTTGAGAAAGCAATATTGCAAATCGGCAAGATCTAGATTGGATGTAATTGTTTTAGGACTGTTATTACTTGAATGATTACATTCTACACTGTGTCAAATGAGAATGTGTGCTGGCACCTAAGTAAAAATGTACAAAAGTCCAACAAAAATGTAAAAATCCAAGAAAAGCTTTGGGGCTCATGATATGAGAACACCCTAATTAATTATGAGCCTGTACAATTTGCTAATGTGTTGTACTGCTTTAAAATGCTTGCTCCGTATGCAATCAGGTTGTCGCCTACACTTATAAAACAGCTACGCAGCCCATGAATTTGAGCAGTCACTTAATATTGCAGCTATACAGACTGAAAGCTGCCAGGCTGAGCTGCCAGAGGCATCAGTGCAGACCCCCCCAATTCCCCCTCCTCCTGGTCCAGCAGTGCGAGCTCACCTATGAATGCTAGCATTGCTCTCTTAATTAGGTCTCGGAGAGGTTTAACAACCATGCTACAGTTTAGCCCACTGACAAATAGAAAAATAAAACCCTTGTTTAAATTAGCACAGTGAAGTGAGAAGTTCTAGGAGCCCTGGACTGTCTCGGCAGTCGGCTCGAAGCTGGTTGTAGCGTAATCTGTGGAAAGAGGTTATTTTGGTTCAGTTTAGTCCATGCAGACTCCACTGATCTGACTTCATTTCAGCCCTGAACTATGAATATGATAAATTAGGCTTATATAAAACAGGGTCGAAATTCAGTACCTTCATTAAACGAGCACAAAGGATTGATTTTCCAAAGCCAGTAGCTTTCTGTCACTAAATCAGAGGTATAAACAAATTATATGATGCGTAGCCACAGTATCCAAAGATCTGTCGATGCAGTTACATCATCTAGGTTTGTTTTTATTCTTCTCAAGTGTTTAGCTCTTTATTAGAGCAATGGTTTCCACGATTGTGGTTGCAACTCTGGAACATTCCAGGCTGTGCTGTGAAACAAGATTGCTAAGGATTTTGTTATTAGGGAAAATGGAGATACTATTTTACTTGTGAGCCCCCGTCATCTAAGATATATGAGTACTGGTGAATCCTTTTTAACACTGGCACAACTTGCACCTAGAACAAGTTGCCTGTGTAAAAATATTTGTTCCGGAACTTGACACCAGGCACCGGTAGGTGCAGCTTACTCCACTTTTTGAGGTGGTGCAAGTTGTTCCAGAACATCTTGTTCCAGGCTCAATTTGCAGTCTGAACAGACGATGTCAAGTAGGAGGGTTTAGGTGTGTGCAGTAAACCTTTTGTTCCTCCAGACTATGCAGTGTACTGGATGGACATGGAGAAGAAGTACTGCCATCAACACACACACACACACACACACACACACACACACACACACAAAATGTGATTCTTTCATTCCTTCATCTGTGTTATTGAAAAATTTCGAAATGATGCTCTGCATTTGTGTTTGTATTTATAATTCTTTGTTGCTGCTTTTTTCTTACTGGAGCTTTGTAATTATTTAAACAAACCCACAAAAGCATTTCCTTACATCCTTGTCCGACATTTTGTTTCTGATGAATGGAAAAATGCGGGCTTGCGTGTGGTCATGCTAGCTTCCGGCTTGCCGCTGATTTGATAGAGAAAAGTGGGCACAACTTGCTCCGGGTGTAAGCTGTTTCAGGAGCAACTTGGCTGCATTTTTTTCACAGGCAATGTTTGCTTCTTCACTGAGTGTTTGCTTGCACCATTTATTATCAGGCCACAGTGTGCACAGCTGTGGCTGATCCTGGCCTAACTGCTATTGCGTGATGGAAAAGTGGAGGCATTAAAATATCTGTTGTTAGATGGTGTTTTGGTTTAGTCTATAGTAAAAATAAAGATAAGACATAGCCCAAATATATACTATATCAACTACTGAACAAATGGTAATCTCTGATACTGTATATCATTCATTCATTCATTCATTTTCTAAACCGCTTAATCCTAATTCGGGTCGTGGGGAGGATGGCGCCTATCTCAGCCGACTCTGGGTGAAGGTGGGGTGCACCCTGAACAACTCACCAGATCATTGTAGCACCATCACCCATACAACCATTCACACTCACACTGACACCAAGGGGCGATTTGGAACAGCCAGTTAGCCTACTGTGCATGTTTTTGGACTGTGGGAGAAAAACAGAGTACCCGGAGGAAACCCATGCATGCACAGGGGGGGAAATGCAAGCTCCACTCAGCCCTGAGCCCAGGAATCGAACCCAGGACCTTCTTACTGTGAGGCAGATGTGCTAACCACTGCACCACCATGCTGCCCATCTAGTAAATCTCCTATCTTAATTTAATCTCCTAATTGATTTCATGTCCTATTTTAAGTTGACCAACAATGTAAAAAACGTATTGCTACTTGATTGATATAAAGCAGTAAAAGGCTGATAAAGCATACTGGTGCAGTGGCCTATGACACAATGAACATTCCATTTTTGTTGTTGACAATGGTAACCATGCTTCCTGTATCTAACAATGGTGTTATTTATTTTTACAAATTGATTTTAACATCCCCCAAACAGCACCACAGGGATGAGCTGGAACGCCAGTGGTGCCCGAGGACTTCTGGCCTAAAATGCATGCGTAACCACACTAATGCTCTTGCTGCTGAATAGGTAAATTCCACAGCCAAGCTCCGAAATCTACTGGACAGCCTTCCCTGAAGAGTGGATGATATTATAACAGCAAAGGGGACTAATTTTGAAATGGGATGTTCAAAGAGCGTATCAGGGTGTTATGATAAGGGTGTCAACAAATAGTCATAATGTTTGATGATGATCTTTTGGAACAGAATCACATTCCATGATCTGAATCCCAATTCTCCCCACAGATTTAGATGAACATGATAAGTGATTGGTTAATTACTTTTGCAAATGGTTGCCTGGATACAAGATCTGTCAATTTAAAGTAAGGCTAAAGGCCCAACTCACAAATCTCTGCATACTGTTTTCGTTCTGATTTTACTGTGAGCAGTGATTACCAGCATTGATTTATAAGATCAGTGTATCAGTGCCACAATATGAACACTGACTAACACATATTATTATTTTTTATTGCTATTTAAAATGGGTAAAATCTTATTTCATTGTAAAGCGTATTGATTCACTCTGCATTTCTCTCGCTTTTGTCTC
The DNA here is from genome assembly GCA_030014195.1 of Neosilurus mollespiculum. Classification (NCBI taxonomy): domain Eukaryota; kingdom Metazoa; phylum Chordata; class Actinopteri; order Siluriformes; family Plotosidae; genus Neosilurus; species Neosilurus mollespiculum. The sequence goes on from JAQMYF010000021.1 coordinate 32,581,222, forward strand.
AGTCCCTTGCTCTCTCACTCAAAAACATATTGACAGCAAACCCACACACGAAACCGTGTATGCGCACATGATATAAAGCAGCTTTGTGAGGAAGCATTTCTGCCTCATGTGCACTAATGTCCCTAAGCATAGAACTGTGATGAGTGCTGTTTGCAGTGAAACAGTATTATCTGATAATTAATTTAGGAAAGCCAGGGTGTGGATCCTTCGGTGTGCCTTAGTTTATGTAAAGTAGGAAAGCTTGGTCAGTGCTGTTATTTATGCTTTTAATTACATGATCTGTACAGCTCCTCTGAAAAGAAGATCATATATCATATTATGATCGTCCCTGATATAAGATTGTCAGATCACCCACCTACATTTATTATAGTTGCACCAACTGTGTTTTACAGCAATACGGTGTTTGATTTAAATAAAGACATTATTGTAGACATATATTTATAGTTCTGCAGCTGTGGTCAGATCAAGTTAAAATAAGCCTTTTTTTATATGCAAATGAGGTGAGGCGGCATGGTGACACAGTAGACCTCACATCAAGAAGGTCCTGGGTTCGATTCCTGGGCTTGGGTGTTTCTGTGTGGAGTTTGCATCTTTTCCCTGTGCTTGTGTGGGTTTCCTCCGGTTACTCCAGTTTCCTCCCACAGTATATAGACCTGCACATTAGGCTAACTGGCTGTTCCAAATTGACCTAGGTGTGAGTGTGAGTGTGAGCCGTTGTGTGTGTTGCCCCGCGATGGTCTGGTGAGCTGTTCAGGGTGCACCTCGCCTTCGCCCAGTGTTGGTTGAGTTAGGCACCAGCCTCCCTGCAACACTAGTAGGATTAAGTGGTTTGGCATTTGAGTGAGTGAGTGACAAATGAGGTGGCAGTGTTATGTCATAGATGATTAAATTGATCAACTGTGGAAACTCTATTGTGTGCGAGTCTATTCTTCCATGTTAGACCTACACCCTTCAGTCCTCTCACCGATGATCGCTGTACATCGGGGCTCAGCAACATTTTTAACATGAAGTGCCAGTTTGAATTGTTCGTGATAGTTAGTGTAGCCATAGCAACATTACATTTAACATTAAGTTTAATTTAGAGAACACATTAAATAAACATTGGTGACAGACCTAAGGGTCAGTGGTGGCCTGGTGGTAGGGTGCTGGATGACTGATCCCCACTGTCAACGGGATGTCATTGCTACAACCCCCAGTGCAGCTAACTGCGTTATCAAAGGCTGGCCATGTCTCTCACTGTCTGTGCATGTAAAAGAACCATTGCTGATTTTCGTCAAGAGTAGGTTGCATTGCTGTCAGCGTGTTTCTGCCCCGCGGTGGCCTGGCAAGCTGTTCAGGGTGTACTCTGCCCTCACCCAGAGTTGGCTGAGATGGGTGCCAGCCACCCCACAACCCTAATTAGGATTAAGCAGTTTAGAAAATGAACAAATGGTGACAGACCTGAAATTTTATTCAATCCTTAAAGAATTTCAAGAAACATTTTTCTTTCATAATAATAAATCAGTGGCTTTCACAATACAGTGAGCAGTGTAAAAGCTTGTTTCTGTTGCATGGGTTTCAGCAGTGTTAGTGTTAATATTTGATATGTTTTCTCGTGCTTTGTATCAAAATGGCTCAACAACACAAAACATTTGGCAAACAATATTGTTCACTTTGTTCATCATTATGTTTAAAACATAAAGTACACACAGCGCAGTCATTCGGGAAAACAACAGAGCAGCTTTTTGTCAGTGAGGGCTGTAATGCTCGAACATTTTCTTCAGCTTTATTTTGGGGTTGCTTTCATTTACTGAACCTGAACTGCTGTACAGTGATTTCTATGGGAAATGTGAGTGGGAGGCCATACTGTCAATCAAACCAAATAAAACGTTTCAAGACTTTTCAAGCCGTGATTTGGCATGCAGTTGAAAGGGCACATGAACATAAAACGAAAGAAATCTTTCCTCATATGAGTCAACCCTTGAAGGATTAACCGGCTCGGCAAATGAGTGAGTGAGTGAGAGAGAATCTTTCCTCATGTATTTATCCTCAGTGCCCCTGTGATTATTACGGGTCACAGGTCTGACCTGTACCGAGGGTTGCCTACCTCTGGTTGGCATTATTAGTTTGTTCAAGTTCATAAATATTTTTGTTAAATCTGCACTTTCTCACTTAAGGAGTTATTCTTAAAAAACTAAACAAAAAAACAAACAAACAACCAAAAACAAACAAAAAAACAGTTTTTAGCTTATATAAAAAAAATCATTGCTTCCAGAGCCTATTTACCTATATCTCCCATATGTTTTATTACAGTTTACTACAAAAAAGGATTAAAATTGGTCCAGCATTTTACAGTTACAAGTTACAATATACACTGTAACTTGTAACTGTAAAATGACTATACACTGTAACCTAATGAGCCAAACATTTTTTTTTGCTGAATCCTACTTGGGTTGTGGGGAGGCTGTCCATCGGAGGGCCAACACACACCCACTCAGTCATTCACTCTCACACCAAGGGACAATTTGGAACAACCACTTAGCCTAACGTGCATGTCTTAGGACTGTGGGAGGAAACCATAGAATTTCTCTGAGAACATGCAAACTCCACACAGAAACGCCCAAGCTGAACCTGGGACTCAAACCAAAGACTTTTTTGCTCTGAGGCAGACGTTCTAGCAGCTATGCCATCATGCTGCCCTATGAAGAAAACACCCTTGTCAAAATAAACGGCTTGGGTTTTACCACTTTACCAGGCTTATAATGTTATTGGAAATGTTTGACACAATGGAAAGGAAGCCCTACAGAGATACACCTGTGTCCATTTTCCTCAATTACTGTAAGGAAACTGAAGAAAATGACTGTTTCTACACTCAATGTTTTTAGCTTTCTCTTCTTCCAGTCTCTGACGCAGAACCCCATTTGGTCAATTTAGCCGATTATTACACCAGGGCTGTTTTTTGATGTTTACAAAAGTCACTCAGAATTCATGGGAAATCTATTTCCTCCCTGAAGGCATCTCATACAATGCAGTGGATAAATTTTAACAAGTGTCACATAACACAACAGTAAAAAACCTGTGGTCAAACCACTGTTAGACATTATTTTATTCAATTAAATAAACCTATACAGTGTCACAAAACATCACCTACTGTAATATGCAGTATTTATTGTTCTTTTGGATGAAGGGATCCAATAAATATGTCAGTTTATGTATAAAGGACTGTATGTCAAGAACCCCTGAGTTGTTGATGCAGTTCCTCCCTTCAAATACCCTGGAGACACCCTTGCTGGACATCACAGGATGAGATGTATATAAAAAAAATGCTGCTGTAATCTCATGAAAGGGAGTATCTCAATTGTTATTAAAGCTGAAGAAGGATTTAATTAACACTGAATATGAGCATAAATAAATTAGTGTTTACAGTATTCTTGCAGACATTTTGCCTCTGCAAATGGAAGTATTGTCTGCTATCTCTAGTTACTGTTTCGTAAATTTAATAATTACTTGCTGAAAGTGATGTGGAAGTCACTGAATAATACTATTAGGGCTATTCACTTTATCGACATCCGCCAAGCCTGAGGTAAATAATTGTTTTAGTATATACTGCATAGAAACATAAGCGAAAGAGCACACTTAAATGAGATTCTTATGGTTTATTTTTAGATAATGCCAGGCGCATGAGCTCCGAGCTCCTGCCTGTAAGCAGGAGCATAAGCTATGTACTGACAGCTGTTTGTCTTTAAAAGTTATAGTATCTATTATGAAAAAACGCAAATAGAAACAAGATTTTTATAGTTAAATTGCAGAGACTAGTCAGGAGACCTTTGTACACTCTGTGCAGAAGTAAATGATGTGTAGCTAAAGGCACCTGTTATTCCTACTCATTAAGGGTTTCATACATACTACTCGTAAAAAACATGCTCCATAAAGGTCTTTTAGTATGTTCTATTCAGAAAACAAAACAAGATTTGTGTGGTTTATTTTTTTATAGGATTGGTATGTCACTCACTTTTCTGATATAGAGTGGATATATATATATATATATATATAAGGGATGAAATTGTAGTA
>JAQMYF010000021.1:32599738-32620742 GCA_030014195.1 Neosilurus mollespiculum
GAATGAGATGGTGTGTCAAAACTTTTTGTCTGTAATTTATATATATATATACATACATAAATACATATAGATATATATATATATATATATATATATATATATATATATATCCAGTATATGTATGTATATATATATGATATTGGATAATAGAAGGTAATTCCTCCCCATTTCCTCAAGTGATGTCATACTATGGGTAACATGGGTTTGTGCAGCTTATACCAATTCCACACATTCTCATGGATAAACTTACAAATGATGTTCTAAAGCATTTGATTTGTTTATATAGTTAATATAATTGTTCATATTTACTCGTTCATATAGTGAACAAAAAGTGTGTGACATGAACATTGTGCCTTGATCAGTCAGGATCTCTTTCGGGTAACACAGAAAGTGTCTCTTTAACTGCAGCACTCAATATAACCTATCTTTACTAAGGGAAATGTGCTTTGGACTGGATTTAATGACTATCAATTTCTCTCTCCTGGTCAAAAGTGTGTATCAGGGTCTCATTGCATGACTGCTCCAGTGGGAAATCCCCAAGGTATCACGGCGAAGAAAGAACAGTGCACTCCCCACCATCAGTGTACCCCTCACATGGAGCTGATGTAGATGAGATCTCCAGGACTGCCTCCACATTCCACATGTTGCTTCACAACTGCTAGGCACATCCACAAATATGCATATCACTAAAGTCCTGACCAATTCTTTCCCACAATTAGTGGATGGGTGACGTGAAGACTATCCACTACCTCCACTCTTTGTTTTTCTTTGCCATTAATAAAAGTGAAGGACACCAGCAGATACTTGTGAACATCCCAATGTACACAAAGCAGCTTCATCAATTGTGCATCTCCCAATGCCCCACACTGAATCAGGCTTTGATGGACCATGGTCTGTTGGTACTGCCATGTTTGCCAAGGCTTATGTGTACTTGCTTAAATACTCGCTGCCAATCAACAGGCTCCCATTTGACTGGAGAAGGCCTGGGGTATGTCAGGAATCCAGACCGGAACCTACCTTCCTTTAGAGAATGCTGATTCTGGAATGCCTTGCTTTCCCACTTCACCTGCAGACTTGCCTGGGTTTTGCCCCCATCTTGGTGAGCACACATGGTTCCACCTGTTGTTAGCGCTGGTATGGGGCACAAGAAGATGAGATAAAATAGGGAGGAGCACTGGTTGTCGATGGCTTCAGAAGAATTTACCCTTGTTTCCTTGGTGTTGGAACAGTATGTGGGGAGACACAAGGGGAGAGAAAGAGTGCCTGTTCAGAAATGCTGCCAGATGGTCTTTTGCCAATATTTTTCTTACAATTTAGAAGGGGGGAAAACCCAGTGTAGGCTTGCAGGACATCTCATACTGGAAATAACAGGCCATTTATCCCAATGTGGGTCTGTCTTAAATAATTGCTTCACAATTTATTCATTATTATATTTATAAAATAAATTGAATGATTATTTAATTACTTAGAAACTAGTCTCTAAGGACAATGGTGCTATCATTTGTCTGCTTATGAATTAATTATGCAAAGTTGGCAATTACCGGACAAATTTGTCAAAAAGTAACTAAAAAATTCTGAATCATTAACAAACATTAAACTCTTGATTATTTAAGACATATCATATCTGTGTGATCATAAGTATATGTGGAAAAAGTGGGGATCTCAGTCACCTGACTTTAATTTTCAGCACCTGCTTCCAATCACGACAGCAGTTTTTAAGGACTTAAGTTTTCATAGTCATGTGTTGAAGTAGATGATGCCAAGCCTTTTTTTATAGCATAGGTATAGGTTATTTACTCCTGTTTTGATTTTGCCCTTTTTTATGATAATCCTTCCTTAGCCTGAATCTTGCCTGCTATTTACAAAAATATTTCCCTAAGATTTTGGATTTGTCTGCCTTAGTGTTTGCAGTAAACTCCATTCTGATTTAGATCTATCTAGGTCTATAGACAGAAGGTTTGTGAAGTGATTTCATGCTCCCTCTCTCTGTTCAGCAAAAAAAAGGGGGATTATTTGACAATATACCCTCATATTGCATTTTGTTCAAGGGGCTTATATTCAAACAGAATTCATGAAGTTTCCAAAACAATAGCAAATGTTCTTTTTTGACAACCAAAAAATAGAATTCTACATAGGTTGAGGTTAAAAAAATCTCTGCAGTTTTTCTTTAACCACACTCTTTGCCACCAACCTGTTGTGATGTTCAATGCATGAGTTCATCTCAATACTCTTAAATTGCATCTTTTTTCCCCTCACTTGTGTCTTAGTCCCTCCCACTGATGAAACATGAGAGACATGAGGAAATGTGAGGAGCATGGAATCGTGGAAATGTGTTTTAAGAGAAACGAGACACTGTTCCCTCTGAAGCATCATACAGTGTTCTGATGATGGCAGCATGGTTGATCTGCTGCATAATGTCGTTCAATGTCACATTAGGGGTAGCTTATTTATACCCTGACATGCAGCTCTTCCAGGAAGGCTGCTCTCATGTATCCATGCTCATCACCTCTTGATCCTTAATCTTTACTCCTCAGTGCACAAATAAGAGAATTGGGATGGCTAGCAAAGGTGGATGAGCAGAAAAACTTTTGGTCGAGTGAGAATCGAGTGAGGATCAAGGAGCGAGAAAATGACAAATAAGAGTTGTGCTTTAAAGAGAAATGTACCCCTTGTCTGTGCTACCAGTTGTATGGCAATACTCACAACTTTCCGATTCTGCTATTCTGATTTTGACTGATTTTGGTTGTTGTTCACTGGTTGCCTGATATGCTAGCTGTTTCTGACCACATATCGAATATGGTTTGATTGATTTGCATGCTCTTATATTCATTAATTCATTTGCCAAATTGCTTAATCCTACTAGGGTCGTCAGAAGGCCAGTGCTTATTTCAGCCTACTCTGGGGGAATACAGGGTACTCCATGAACAGCAGGGCCAAAACACACACAACCATTCACACTCACACTCACACCTAGGGGAAATTTGGAATAGCCAATTAGCCTAATATGCATGCCTTTGGTCTGTGGGAGGAAACTAACCCTATTACATGACACAGCCATTATTCACAAGCACAATTTTTATGCTAAGTATTAAGTGCAAATATAGTATTTCCAGTGCTGTGAAGAAGTTTGTGCCCCTTTCTGATTTTCATTTTTATTATTCTCTCCATCCATCCAATAATTGGCTGTCCCAACTTCAGCAGCAACAATTGCAATTAAATGCTTCCAGGAACAGGAGATCAGTCTTTCACATCACTGTGGATACATTTCAGTGGTATTCAGGTCAGGACTTTGACAAGGCCACTCCAAAATCATTTTTTTAAACACTCAGAGGTGGGTTTATTCTTATGCTTTGGATCATTGTCTTGCTGCTTAACACGTTTGTGCTTGAACATTAAATCCCAGACTGATGACCGGACATTCTTCTTTAGTACATTTTTAACTCCATGTTTAACCACCATGTTTAACTATGAGCATGAAGTTCTTGTTGTGAAAATTTTTTGTCCGGATACAGTGAGAACAGTATCATCCAAAAAAGTTCCACATTTAACTGATCAGTCTATAGAACTTTATCCCAAAAGAGTTTGGGCTAATCAAGGTATTTTTCTGAAAAATTTAAGAGTGATTTTGAGCTTTTATTTTCTTTTTGCTAAGGAGTGGTTTTCAAATTGCCACTCTTCTATGGATACCATATTTGCCCATTGTAGTCATTCTAATGGAATCGTGAACACTCAAAATAACTGAGCTAACAGGAACCTTCAGCACCTTAGACCAGTTCAGTATTCTGTGTGACTTTGCAGTACATTTACAAAGAGGAACACTCCTACATATTCATTTGTTACCCTATCCTAACTGGTATATTTCAATTTTTTTTGTTTTTTGTTTGAGTGACTAAGGGAGCAAGTACTTTGTCACATAAGTGACATAAATCACAAAGCCTTATTAAAAAAAGTGTTTTTGTTTACGCATATTATATTTTGTATTGTACTATACCTGTTTGGGAATTAGATAAAAATAAGAAATCAGAAAGGGGCAAAGACTTATGATGGCACTGTATATATTCTGTGTAATGGTAGATTGCAGTCTCATTAAATACATATAGTTTAACTTCTGCAGTCTCCTTGATTGTCTGTAATTATGTTGTCTAGATAGACGAAGCCTTTGTATTTTTTGTCGTGTGCTGCACTTGTCATTCTAAGAGACTGTACTTGTCAGACATTTGTTTCCTTTATGAACATCTGACAAACACATTCAGTGGTAGGAGAGATAATGGATATGGACCCCTGTGATATGGTCTTCTCACAGAGCGATCAGTGTCACAGTTCATTAGGCTTATGCCTTTTGAGTATCCACAAGCAAGATGCTTTTATGCTGCAGCTATGGAAACAGCTTTGTTCTTTTGTCATAGACGTTGGGTTTGAAAAATATATTTAAATTATAGAAGTACTGTTTCTGAATGAATAGGTTATCTCTCCATGTCATCAGAGTCCACCCCCTCCAATTTTCACTATTACTCTTCTCCAGCAATTGAACCATGTATTCTATGTTTGATGAGCACGTGCTTATTAAAATTTTTGCCTGTATCATCTTTGGTTAATACTGCATTTTCTTTTTTTATTATTATTATTTTTTTAATTTAGTTTGACCATATAGTTTTTGCTATGATTCTACTATGTATATTTACTCTTGTTTTTGTGCACATGTAAGTATAACCAGAAAATGTGGCTAGGCTGAAGTATATAGATATTGATGATAAATTTAATTATAGAAATGAACAATGTAAGCAGACTTTGCTTGAGGATCTCGCAAATGATTGATTTGTTTCATCTGCTTGACTAGTCCACCCAAAATTAAAGTTTGGAAGCCTGAGACCCACACTACTGCTGTTTTTACAATCAATGTTAAAACTAATGATTGCAATGCTAACGATTGTATTAATATATTAAAAAAATGGATACGCTGTTAATGATTATGGCATTAAAAAAGCATAAGCTACCAATTAAAGCTACTAGTTCTGATTCCAACCTTACATAGAGTATAATGTATAGCCTATCACAATAAAATCTTTTTTTTTTACAAAAAACATTTTAGTTTTTAAAAAAAAAAAAAAAAAAAAAAAGAAGAAGAAGCAGCAAAACACACTGAGCTTTTTTATGTATTTGTATTATCCAGCAAAGATGTAGAGAGGTATAGATGGATCATTTGATGACTACTTCATAGAGAATATTTCAAGCTCTTTTATATTCCTTGGTGCTTTTTGTTCTGAAACCATTTTAGTGTTGATTTCTTTGAATGTTTGGGATCATGTTCCTGTTGAAAGAACAGCCAATTTTTAACCTCCTTATAGGTACACCAGGCTTTGGGAGAATTTAGGTATGAACAAATTTTATTAAGAGAATGAATTGGTAGGGATTTTAATAATAATAATTTTTTTTAATAGTAATAATTTCCCATTCTATTAAAGGGTGCTAATCACTGTTTAATTGAGTTGTGTCCTGATAGACTTGAAGTTTATTAAACACAATGTTGTTTTTTTGTTTAGTGCAATAAACCATACTCAGCAAACCATATTTAGCAAACATGCAATCAGTAAGGGTCATGAAGTTATGAATTAAGTTATGAGCTTGGTGTTTTGTACATACTTTTGTGTACAGGGCGATTAATGACATTGTAAATTCCCGAATGCCTTGTGCAGTTGATACAGGAAGTAAATCTGATATTTGTACTTTGTCCATATGAACCTGTAGTTTCCATTTACTGTATGAACATACATCCCAATATGACATGGGAATGAACATCGGATCAGCTCTCAAATTTGAAGCCATTGCATGTCTAGCATTCTTGCTGGCTGATTGCAGTAAAATTTTTAGCATCACCAATCCCCAAGTGTTACAATGACAACAGACTTTTTCCATGTCATTTTTTCTGTCTGAACTTTCCATCTAGAGTGTCTAACTCAAACAGTTTATTATTCCAGTCGATAACTACACATATCTTAATTCCCCCCTGAAATTAGTTTTTATTTGTTCATTTTGGATTTTTAGAGGTGTGGATACAATTGACTCACAGAAATCCTGGAAGAGACTGACTTCAGCTCAAGCTGTCTAGACACATGCACTAATACAAACTGTTTCTCATTTCTATCTAAAAAAAATAAAATAAAATAAATGCACAAGCTCAAGAAAACCCAACTTCACAGACACGGGTTACAAATAAAAAAATATGGAAGACCAAAAAAAACCAAAAAAACCCAACCTTATTTCTATTTAGTGGGATTTAATGGACATAAGCTGTCCATTATACAGTCTCATATACAGTCAATGGTAGTTTCCCATTGTTTGCCACAGACTTAACAACATTAAATTATAACACTGAATGGATAGCCTTGGGAATGCTACAGTTGACCAGTGCTAATGTGTGGTGATTTACCAATGTCTATGCATTTCCACTTATTTTTTATTCACTATTCATGTCTCTGGTTTGATTAGCTTATAGGATAAATGTAAGGGGATGCATTTCATTTTATCATTTATTTGGCATGTATGATCTTATCTTTTATCTCTATTTCTAAGTGTTATGAAACATGGTCCTCTGCTGTCTTATCCATGATATTATCACTGTGCTGGTCTTGAATAGGCATGTAGGCTTTAAGCCAGGAGCTGACTTTCATGTCTTCAGAACAATTACTCTTCCAGATAACATATCTATATTATATGAGCTCTCACAGTAACTGGATGGTAGGTCTGTGTTAGAAATGAAACATTAGAACATGGAGTAGTATGCTGAAATAAATAATCGTTGGTATCATTTATCATTTGTTGATCTTTTAATATTATTATGATTATTATTATTATGATTATTATTATTATTATTATTAATATTTAGTCTAGTCTTACAATACAATATAGCTTTATAGAGAAGGTGGGTTGTAATTTTCCAGTGGCGACTGAAAACAATAAAAACAAGCCTATACGTTGTGCACAGGGGCACTAAGTACACTGTCTTATAAAAAGAATTAAAAGCATGGTGCTATGTGATCAAGGTCTCGGGATTTTATGCTTTCTGTGAGAGCAGAACATTTACCAGATTAGGTATACTAAAAAATGGCAAGCAGTAAACATTTCTCCTGTTCAATCAGTTGGCTATTTGGATCCTATATGTAAAGAATTAACTAGATTTAACATGCCATCAAATTAACATATCACTGGAATGCATAAAATGTTTTGCATCAATACAGTACAATCTTTGGTTACATCTGTGATATGAATTTACAGAGATTGCGCTTGATTTATTGAGATGCATAACATATTTATTTTTTTGTGGGGGGCACGTTCTCTATGTGTGTGTGTGGTAGTGACTTATGAACCTCACTCAGGTCACACTGATAGACACAGTACTATTATTAAGAGATTTGATGTCTGTGTTTGCAGTTAAGTGACAGTGCAGAGAACACAAGTGATGAGAGGCAGAACAACAGGTTCTCTTCTCCTCACGACCACCCCCTATCACCACTGCTTGCTGTGAGCATGCTCAGTGGGACTTTGCTGTAAATGCCTGAGTGCTTTTGTTGTCTCTGTGCTACTCATCCTAGTGCTGACAGAATGCCCCTCTTCTCCCCTCCCTCCTTTTCTTTATTTTTCCTCTTCCTTCCTTTCTCTCACTCATCCACCCTCCCCCACCATCTCTCTTCTCCATGCTCCTGTCTCTGCGCATTAACCAGCCAGCTCTCTGGCGAGATGCGCATGGATAGGAGTGTGCTAGTGAGCACCAGGTGTTCCCTGCTGATTTTGAAGAGCAGGGTCTTCAGAGCCGCTTGGCTCTTCTTAAAGCCTGAATGTCCAAGAGACTGATCTGGGTTTCACTCCTTGCTGTCTTGTCAGATCTGAGAGCAAAATTTCCCGCCTGGCTCAGAGACTTAACCAAAGGCAGAGAGATGCCGCGCTAATCAAGGACTTTCGGCCGCTTCTCTTTTTCACTGTTTCTCCAGGGAGTTCTCAGAGCCTTGACAGGTGAGTACTCTCTAACCTCCTCACCTCTCCCTGCCCCTGGTTTCCTATGACACCTTTTTACATTGACTGACCAGGTAAGATCTATGCTGTCACTCTGGACCCATGAGGTGTACCTCTGGCTTTCCTATTTTGATTAATGGATTTGGGTATTAGGAAAGAATCACTCTCCAACATGGCATGCAGGGAAGAAGAACTCTGACTGCATTCTCTAAATCACTTACTGGTGTCAGAGGCTGTGCTCCTGCACTGAAGAACGTGTATTATTAGTGCTGTGTGGGCGTTCTTAAAGAAACTTGGTGCAAGCAATGAAAAATGGCATAATGCTCTAATGACATGCCTGAATGGATTCTAGACTGCTGGGTGAGACATATCACCTAGAAGCCTTTGAACATTGCAGTTCAATGGCTCTCAGGGGAAACCATCAATCTTAATTGATGAAATTTTGAAATTTTGCATGAAATCACGATGTCTGTGCTTTCCATTTTCTCATGTACAATTCATGCTGTTTTTTAAATGTTTCTATTATTATTATTATTATTATTATTATTATTGTTGTTGTTGTTGTTCTTGTTAATTATAATAATATTCATAGCACCAATGGTAATAATGATTATTATTGTTATAATTCATGCCTCCGCTGTTTTCAGTTTTTCATCTAGTCACACCACTTTTATCTATGGACAGTGTGTACCCAGACCATTCAGCTGTAAAACTGCCATTTATGTGAATGATTTTTAAAACCTTGAATTTTTTTCAATGTGTTTCATTTAGCGTGTGTGTGTGTGTGTGTGTGTGTGTGTATGTGTGTGTGTGTGTGTGTGTGTGTGTGTGTGTGTGTGTGCGTGTGTATGTGTTGTTACATAACACTTTTCATTCAGTGCAGAAATAATATAATCACACACATTTTTCATTGAATGTCTTTTCTTTATTCTTTGTGGAAAATGAATTATTTTAATTAGGACAGAGGGGATATTACATACAACTTGGACTTGAAATTTATGGCTTAGAAGTCATTTTATTGCTAATCCATAAAATTTTACTTTATTTCATTTTAATTAAAAATTATCCCAAATTTAAGATCCATTAAAGTTGAATTTAGACAAGTAAGAAGTTGACTGATAGTAATGTTAAATTACAGGATTTTACTGTTATATATATATATATATTTTTTTTTTAAGGTATTACATAATGTCTTTTATAATACATGTCTTTTATAATAAATACATAATGTCTTTTAAACTTATAATCCCATCTAACAAACATGTAATATGTTGAGGAACAAGTTTATCGAGTATGAGAAGAGAATGTGATGGCATAAAAGCTCGTTTACATTTTTCAGTTAAGCTTGTAATAAATAATGATAAATTACTGTACTTTTCAGAGATTAAACAAAATCATCCTTTTTTTAAATTTATAACTTAAATAACAGTAGTCAAAAAAAAGAGCAGACAATTTAAAAGATAGGATTTTGCTTGTGCTGCAGTAAACAGGGCACTTTAAACTACCTGTAATGGTGCTTTCTTTAATGTTTCTGTCTTCTCCTTCCTCCAGAAGCTTTGGTGCTAGTATGACCCAGCAAATGCAGAACCTCCAGCTGAGCCATAGTAAGAAGGGGGCTGCACCTGCTTCCCCCAGTGCAGCCAAGCGCCTTTACCGCAACCTCTCTGAGAAGTTCAAGGGTAGCCACTCATCCTTTGAGGATGCATACTTCTTTGGTCGCTCAGATCGTATCCGCAAAGCCTCGGTGAGCGACCACAAAAGGTTTTTAAATAAACATGCTTGAAAAAAAATAAATTCTACTCAGTGTAGTTTAGCATGGAGAAAATATATAAAAAACATTTTTATGGATATTTTATAACTTCATCAAATGTTACTGTATTTGCAAAGGTCACTGATTACTGATTGTTTCAGAGCTGCTCTAGAAATGGGCTTTTCACACACTTGCTATCAACTGTATACACTTAGTATACACTGAGTTCCAATTCCATAATTGAGAAAATGCTATGTAACATTATGTCCAGTGGCGGGCCATGTATTTGGTACCTGGGCCTTCAGTGGGGACTTAATCCACCTCTTAATACCACCACTATCACTTCGCAATTATAGAAACCATCAGTAATATACAAAAACGCAATATAACAAGGCCTGGCATTACAGAGAGAGAGGCAGTTCGCATATTGTGGGTGAATACCATTATTACTAAAGCAAGAAACCCAGTTAACCCTTTATCTTTGAATGCTTATTGTTGCCGATATGCCTGAGTTACATTTCTGCTAGTCACTCCGAGCATTACGTAACTTCCACTGGCAATCACCGGTGGAAGCAGCTTCAAACCTCTACACTACAATATCTTCTGGGGCAGTTCAGAATCAATATTTATCCAATAGCATGACAAAAACATGACACATGTAAATAAAATGCATCATACTCACCAGAGATGCTGATTATTTATAGACAAAATCCATCCTCCTTTCTTTTCTCTGACCAACCATTCAGAGGGCAGAAAACAATTTATGTTACTGTGGGCCAGCTAGCAAACCTGTGAGGCGAATTTGAAATCTGATTGGTTAAAGAAACAGCCCCATCCCTAATATAGTTTAAGTGACATCGGCCGGCACTATTGATTCTGAAGGCCCTTGGCAGATTAGATTGACATGGCAGCACATAGAGGCTGAAATCTGATTGGACAAAAAAATCTAACATCCACATACACGTACATTAAGCAGTGCAGCCAAGAGACACTCTACGAAATGAGGAGAATAGACTGTTGGGAATAAATTAATATAATTTCATGGAACAAATACTAGAATTTAAGTTGTAAATGTAGGTCAGTCCTTCTGATAGTGTTTGGGCCAGTAGAGAAGGCTTTGCTGGCCCTGACGGCCCGCCACTGTGTTATGTAATGTGTTGAGTTATGTTATGTAATGCATGGGCCATTATAACCTGCTGACTTTATAATTTTCACATATTCAACTTAATGAGAAATGTGTCTGAAATAAACAATACAATTAATTCAAGAATCAGTCAGTGAAATTTACTACCTTTCCTCAAATCATTTTCCATTTAAATATGGTAAAACATATGTTACAAACTACTGACATCCTAAAGAAGATCTAAAATGACATGAAATAGTAATACCTGTATATGTCTGCTCAAACCTATGACAAAGTCATTATATTTCGTTGATTTGTAATGTATCTTTATTAATATTGATAATATGTTTTAAGAAGTAAAGAATATTTTAAGTTATTGTATTAGAGAACGCTTTTGAGAAGGGACTGGCAGTGACCCCAAACATCAAGCTTTCTGTCTGCCTCTGTACTGCAGAACATTCAAAGCAGTGAGGCTCTCTTCGAGGCTGTGGAACAGCAAGACCTTGATGCTGTACAGATCCTTCTGTTCCAGTACACAGCAGATGAACTGGATCTCAATACACCCAACAGCGAAGGTCTGACTCCTCTTGACATCTCCATCATGACCAACAATGTGCCAATAGCCAAGTTGTTGCTTAAAGCAGGGGCCAAGGAGAGCCCTCATTGTGAGTATTCCTGCATGGCTGATGAGCTATAAATTGAATTAAAGTTCAGAATGTGCATTTCCTTTGGAAGGGAGCCCAAGAATATAATTGGTCAAAGGGGCTATCAAGAGGCCTATGGCAATTCTGAAGCAGTTACAGGAATTTTTGGCAAATAATGGTCAATGGTTTTTGTCTTCATTTTCGGCTGTGAAGCTACAGAATGTAAATGTTGTTGAAAGCAGTGTATACCCACTGTAATTAGACTGAAGAGTCTAATGTTGCATGCAACATAGAACTGGCTTAAAATTTAATATGCCTATTATTTTGTAGTGTCAGAATCAGAATCAGAGTACTTTAGTGATCCCAGAGGAAATTGTGTAGTGGGAGATGGAGGAGTACAGACTGGTGCTTTAGTGCATTCTTGTTAATGCAAAACTGGTGTGAGCAGCATAAATGAATGAATGAATGAATATATGAAATGGGGGGAAATAATCAATAAAAAATTAAAAACAGTAACAAGAAAAAAAATAAAAAACAGAAAACAAGGCCTAATAATAGAAAATGGAATCCAATGAAATATAGGTAGCATTCTAGAGCAATAACACACATAAAACAGCGCTACATCCGTTGAACAAGCACACTTTGTTGGCAGTGTTTCATGGTAGACAGGTGTCCGACAAGCCCGAACTTTCCGCAGGTGTGCACAAGAACGCATGAGTGCCCCCTGACTTCCAGGCAGATGTATATTTATATTAACAGTCTGCATGTGCTGTTGTGTTATTTTGTCCCTGAACATTGTTTTCATACAATTATATTCCTGTTAAGATGGGTATTATTGTCATGAAAATGTCAGAAAATATTACAATTCAGGTAATATTGTCCAGCCCTTTTAGAGACTCATACAGATTGGTTTAAGTGGTTTTGATTTGTGAGCATTTCGACAACAGAATGACGTACAGTTAAAGGAAAAAATCTACCTTGATCGAATTGATTATTATTCTTCAGTATATACTGCACAGGAACATTAATATGGTCTAATGGGGTGATCTCCCAGGTTGATAGTTGCGTACCTTGTTGATGCACCACTTGGGACCCCTAACTAATTGCATTTCTGTGAAAACTAAAAATATGCATTTTGAAGGGCTGTCAGTTCACTTGGGTTATTCTTGTGTATGCAATAACCCTTTGAGCAATTTTTTTTAAACTTTAAACAAATATCCAAATTGACTCATGGATGAATTTATTAGATTTTGGAGGTCAAAGGCCAAGGTCACTGCAGCGCTTATGTGTGCCATTCTTGTGATTGCAATATCTGAAGAATGCTTTGAGGGATTTTCTTTGATCTATGCAGAGTTGGCTAACCTGACTCAATAATTAATTTATTTGATTTTGGAGGTCATAGGTTAAAATTCAAGGTCAGAGCAGCCTAGTGTGTACACTTTTTGTGAATGTGATATCTTAAGAACATTTTCATAGATTTTCTTGAAACTTTGTGCAAATGTCCACCTTGACTCAAGGATGAACTGATATATTATTGTAGGCCATCGTACTTGTCTCCTCATGTAGCCTGGTCAAACAAATTAGGTTCAAAAATTCAGTTTTTTATTATAATACCACTGTCAATACCTCTATGCTTCTCATCTTTTTGTTCACTCACTAAGACAAGCTTCTGCTCTACCTCAATAATGTAATTGCATTTTAGAGGTGCATTCTGGGGTATTCATTTCAAAAGTTTGTGTCTTCACTACTTCTCCATTGAATTTGACCTTAATATGACATTCATTGTCACTGGAAAATGGTGACTGACAAAAGAAGTTCTCGCTCTTTTGTTTTAGAGACTGGCAGTGAAACCTGATTATTTTTTTCCCTATTTAATTTCATTGTTTGTGTTTTACCCACATCTCTGTATTTTCTCAGAAATAATGAAATTACAGCATCCACTAAAAAATTTCTCTTCCAGAATCATTATGCATATATCAAATGTGTCACTGTGCAGTACAGTCTAGATCTTCAAATTGTTGATCTACTTTGGAGATTTGTATAAGTAGTTTTTTACAATCACATTGGGATAAAAACCTAGACATGCTTAGTATATCTAGATGTGTAGACTTAAATAAGGATAATGGTTGAGTAAAAAGCTACCCAAGCTTTCAGAGATTGAAGGTTTATTGCAGTAATTCATCATCATGAGGAGATTTGTCTTATGTCAAAATGTTGTTTTTTACTGTTGAGACCTAAAGCAGACCTCACTAATGTGACAAGCCGTTTACAGTGAAAACAGCTATACATAGAGGGAGGTAGTGTGATGTTTTCTCACATTTTGCTTTAGAGGCTTGTTAAGCAAACGGCTCAACACTCAAATAAGTCAACCTTTCCATGACAGCTGTCATAAACAGTCATAGTTGTGTTATGAAATGACAAATCAAATGATGACTGTCATAACCGTTCGATCATGACTATGGGGCTTCGTTAAAAACAAGCTGTGATATATACGTAGTTTTCAGTAGCATGGATGAAATCAGTTAAAACCTGAGGTTTGTTTAGTATGAGATTAGTGAAAGATTTCATTAAATCAGAAAAGATTTGGGGGCATGTGAGACAACCTCAAATCTTCACAGTGACGAAAGTGCTCAAAGTGCATGTATTAAATACGGCATGTAATAAACCGAATGCAGTCAATAGACAGATGACACCTCTCTGTTGTGTACCTAGACCCTCCAACTAATCAATAGTATATTCATCTCCATAAGCAGATTGCAATACAAGCAGGTGTTTCTTACCTCCAATGACTTTGAAAGGAAAAAAAATAAAATAAAATACCTGTGAAAAGCAAGTGCTTAAATCAGAAAGAAAAAGCCAAATGTTGTCTAAGAGCAGACAGAGAGCACTGTGCTGCCGTCTGGACATTAGGGTGGCAAGGGGACACATCGTACAGCATCCTCCTGAAAAATCTTAACAAGGTTTGTCATTTAATGGTTTAACTTTTCCAATGATGCATGTAACCCAGGGCAATTATACTAAGTGATTTATTGTACCCAGGTGGCAGTTAAATTTCAAAACATTTCACCGTGGCACAATTTGATCCTTGTAAACAAACAGAAAATAAACATTGCCGCATTTTCCCTTTCTGGGCTTTCTGCATTATATTTATGTCAAGCCAGAAGTGCCAAGTAAATCAATCAGCCAGACGCCTTACAGTTTGGAGGTCTAGGCATAGGTTGAAGTTAAAGCATGTTTATGGCCTTCAGTGGGTCTCCATAATGTCTATATTTAGAGCTATCCCTGCTTCTCGACAATGCCAACTGTGTAAGACAAGCCACTATTGGCAAACTAAACTCTTAAATTTATAGTTTGTTCAATTATCCACACATAGTGGCCAAATGTCAGTCTTCATAGAACAGGAAATTGCACCTCACGACCTCAAGGCTGCTAATATTGCTGGCTTTTTCACTGCACCATGGACCCCCATGTAGAGCTGGTTCATTTTATTACCTTCACCCTTCTCCCCACCACCAACTTTTTATTTATTTATTTATTTATTTTTTCAGAAAAGACAACACTTACTTTATCATTTCTCCTGGAGAGCTCTCGTCTCGAGGGGTTTGGGCCAAGCAGAACAGCCACAGTGAAAGAGGGTTTCTTCGGCCATGTATTTATTTGTTTATTTTGCTGTCATGGCCTGTGACTAAGGCTCTGAAAGACCATGCAGTAGTATTCGGTCTATGAGGAGAACTGGCCAGGCAGCATTCATTTTACCATGACAAATCTATACGGCCAAACACAGTGCTGTGTGTTTCAGCTTTTCACCTTCTATATCCATTTTTTTGAGTTCACCACCCCCAAACAAGCTCAAATGCAAGCCAGTCAAATTCAAGGCTTTGTTGCTCTTTCACATGCAGTTAGAACAGTTATTTCTTAATGTGATGTATATGAAAATGATTTTATACATTTTATTGACACTCTAGTAATCATGTTTTCTGTAAATGATGGATTAGCTAATCAGGTTCTGGTCCTCTGAGCTATGATGCTTCTGTTGTCTGCCTCAGAGCAACAATTTGGCAATTAAAATATTGAATTAGACTCGACCCCATGATCCAGTGTATTATGTATAAATGACTTGGTGTGCCCTGCAAGCATTGTATGTTTATTTTGATGCATTTAAGGAGATTTCATGCTTGTTTGACCTGTTAAGTATTCTGGGATGTTTATTTAAAACTGCACCTATATTAGTGTGCATTATTATTTGGAGGATATTGACTGAATGTCTGAGAGCTGTTTTATTACATATGAGAATTACTACAAAGTTTACAGTTTGAAGTTGCCATTAGAGGAAACTGGCTCTCCAGTCGGACGGGGGTATCTGTATTGTTCTTGTTTACCAAATATTGTATGCCTTCTTCGTGTCTTTTTACCTTATATTCCCTTATAGTATACTGTATATCTACAGTCATCATCTCTCAATAGACAGTGACATTCAGACTCAGATCAAGACTCAGTTCTAGCTATTTTCTTGCTTTTCTCTTTCATAGAGTTTCTGTACAAAAAAGGATGAAGAAACCTGGCATGTGTTTGCCTGGTTAGTGTCCAAATGTGATATCCTCTTATTTTGAGTAATGTGATATAGCTACATAGCTGTCTTGTCTGACACAGTACACAAAGTCACTCTGAAGTTTCTGTTCTGATTTTGACAGCTAACATCAATTACCATCCATCATTCTCAACCCCTAGCCTCCCATAGAATCTCCTGTGACTGGTTTTTCATTTTTCTTGTGCATTTAACAACTGTCTCTCCAAATGAAAGATGGTATGTTTTTGTCTGTCACTGAAAATTTGAAACGATTGGTTTAAAAAGTGAAAGGCAAAAAGTTTTCTTTTTACCATGTTTTAATAGACGAAAGCTAAAATCAGTGTATCAGGTATCAGAGCACTGATTGGTCGGGACATGCTGCTTCATTCATGATGCAGCACAGCTCTTAGAGAAAATGGATTGGTTCCAACTGCAAGCTTAATAGGAATATTCTTATTGTAATATGTTGTCTCACTAGTAACAACTTAGACAGGGCCCTCTGTATGGCAGATGCTCCACCTGAGAACTGATGAAAAACATTTATACAGTATACATTTATTACACTTGATTTATTATGATTTATTATATTATAATTGATACAGTATATATTTAAAATATTGTGTCTCCAGTGTCAATTCATAAGTGAAAAAGTTCTAAAACTTTCTCAGTAACAGATTTTTTTTTTTTTTGCCTTTTTAAAAATATATATATGGTTTGTATTTTTACATCTTTCTGGGACCAAGGGGAATCTTTGCCACAAATTCTGCATTTTCTTTTAAAACACTTTAGCATGTGCTATTATTGGAAAATTTTAAGATGATAGTGGTGTCAAGCCGCACCATTCAACCACTGATTATTTTCCAGTAACATTATGCCTCTCACATATTTCATTTGAAACTTGTTTCATAATTAAATATTAATTTGGGGTCTCTGTTGTTTTTACTCGGTTCATTAAATTCTTATGCAACTTTTTCTTTTGACCATAAAGCCAAAACCATGCAGTGAAAAGTCATTTTCGTTATTTGGTAGAGGAGCATGTTCTGAAGAACACTTTACAATTTTACCTCCATAGGTTACATGACCTGGCAGCAATGATTTACTGAAATCACCATTTTCAGAATCTCTGCACCCTTGACCTGTTTGACAAAAGTCGTAAAACTTGGGATACAGGTGGTTTTTTTTGTTTGCACACAACAACTTTGCCTCTTCGACCTTCCAAGTCCACCACATTGGATTTTCAGCTAATTATGCTAGCAAACATCTTCTGAAGAGCTATGACAATTTTTATGGAATTTCATTTTTTCCCAGGAGCTTAAAATTGTTTAAAAAATAAATCTGACATAAGCATGATCAGTAGACAGCCAGGTGAAAAGAGTTACACTTGTATGTGCACAGATGCATTGTATGAAATCCACGCTAGTGCCTTGATTTTTGAATTGAGTTATTGAATTCTTTTTCTTTTTTTTAGTTGTGAGTCAGGAGAGTCGTGAGGCTCATCTCTCAGCTCTGGTGCAAGAAGCTCAGAAGCGAGCCAGCGAGCTCTCCACACAGGTGATGAGAGAGAGCCTCAGCCTGGAAACATCAGATAAAGAGAAGCAGCTCAAGGCCTGGGAGTGGAGATGCAAGCTGTACAAACGAATGCGTACTGGATTTGAGCATGCACGTGAGTGCTTTATGCACTTTTTCCTTTACAAGTGATTATAAACCTAAGCAAGGTGAACCTATTGTAATAACAGAATTTCACATAGCTTTACAGTATGCACACACACAAACACACACTCACATTCTCTCATCTGCAAATCATGATAAGCTGTAACGATTTCAGCTGGTGAATATCACTGACCCAGAATCTTATCCACCCATGTAACTGCACTTTATGCCATATCACTTTAAATTTTGGCTGTAACATTTTGGTAGCAGTGAATTAATAACATATTTTCTGGTTGCACATGAACGTTCTAATTCCCTTGAATAGTCCTTGCTCCTTGATGGTATGGAATGCTCTCAAGGCTAACTGGCTGCTTGTTAAATAGCAGCCAGCTTTTGTGGTCCTCTCCGTGCAAACACCCACTAAGGCAAATCAGCTATCTCAAATCAAGCAAGCTGTAGCAGAAACCTTTCAGATTCCCAAAAGATTTTGTAAAAGGTCCCCAAAGGATATGAAAATTGTTTTAACCAAGCAAAATGGCATTGATTTTGTACCCTGGGTTACAAATTACTCGCTGAATACATCTAGAAATAGAGCAGATCACGGATTAAGATGCTGAAGGAGAAGAATGGACCATAATATTTGAAGTAGCAGAGGTATTCCCATGCTCTTTTTGGTAATTTATAAATGCTGATTTAACACTGAATGCAAATGTCACTGTAAATTAGAGCTTTTCAAAGCCTGAGAAAAGACTATTTTTCCCATTGACAAAATCTATTTTATTTTTCAAATGGAAAATGGCAGCCCAGTGCATGAACAACAGAAAGCTTTATATTGCTGCACTAATCAGGAGGGAAGAAAACACAGACAATAGTCATGCATGTTTCCATTTCACCAACTTTCTGATTTTTTTTAAATCTCCATCAAAATAAGCTTCCCATCATGCAGGTGCTAACAGTAGCATGCTCAAAAAACCCCCAGAAAAGTTCACAATGCTTAGATCATACAAATCCAAATACCTGCATAATGTTAACTTTCAAAGCAGTCTGAGTCATACCTTGGCTACCACTTCACTTTATAGTCTGATAGCGTTTATCTGTCACTACAGTTTCATTATTTATGGATGATTTAATCTCCATTATAAGTCTGTTTAAAGATTTGTAGTTGATTGCTTCTGAATATAAAATCTGATACAATGCCAGTTTCTTTTAGCATCCTTTCCATCTTTCTAATAGCATCACACATTGATCAGTTTTGCATGGTGTTCTGGAAAAAGTTCCCAAAACTAAATTCTAAATGTAATGGAACCTATGAAGCACAGCTTTCTGTAAGGATTCATTTATTTACAGTATCTGCACTACTGTAAGAATCAGTCAGTTTTAACCATAGAAGAATCATCAAGACAGAAGACTTTGTGTTTTCTGGTCTCTTGTTAACAAGACAGAATGCATTTTTTTATAAAATTGCAACATAAGCACTTACTGACAACTGAAACAAACGTTTTTGTGGACAATTCAAAACATGGTTAAGAGGTAATTTAGTAAATTATAAATATCTCAGCATTAACTAATTGCAATGGTACATGGGGAGTAAACATGTCGGAATGTGCTTTTATTGGAAGTGAATCAGGTGAATAAAGTGCTTTCAGTTTTGTTCATTGCACCATGTTGTTGGTGATTATTTTCCTCTCGCAGCACATTCCACTAAGCTTTATTCCCTGTATAAAAGTTATAATGGGTCCCTAATTTGGCAGTTCGGTGGCGTTTCTGTGTAGAGTTTGCATGTTCTCCATGTGTTGGCGTGGGTTTTCTCCGGGTACTCAGGTTTCCTTCCACAGTTCAAAGACATGCACATTAGATTAATTGTCTGTTTCAAATTGCCCCTAGGTGTGAGCATGAATAGCTGTGTGTATGTTGGCCCTGCAGTGGTCTGGAAAGCTGTTCAGGGTGTACCGTGCCCTCGCCCAATGTGGCTGAGATAGGTTCCAGCCTCCCTGTTACCCAAGTAGGATTAAGCGGTTCGGAAAATGAGTGAGTGAGTGAGTGGGTCTTTAATGATTATTTTGCATCTTTTTATAATTGGGTTTTCTTACTTTTGTTTCCCACAGAGGCTCCAGAGGCTCCAACATCTGTGCGTTTGACTGTGAGCAGCAGCACATCTCTCACTCTCACATTTCAGGAGCCTTCAAGCATCAATTCAGCAGTGGTCACCAAATATAAAGGTGGAAATTCCCTTGTCTATATCTCAAGTTTTAAGAAACAACACAAACAGGGGAAAATGTCACACAAAGCAGACTAAAAAAGTTACTAACAATAGATTTTTTCCCTTTATATTGGATATTTATAGTCATTAAGTAAATTTATACTAAATAACCCCTCAACACTTTTGTCTGAAGTTAATCTCTTCTCACCTGTTCTCTGTTCTATTATGTGGATTTCTGACAGTGGAGTGGAGCTGTTTGAAGGACTTCTCTTTATTAGCTGGAGAGCTAATCCTTGAAAATCTAGTGGATAAGTGTCTAAAATGCACAATAACAGGCCTTACTATGGTACGTAAAAGAAGTATAAAAAAGTTCCAACAGTTGTCCTAGTGTATACTGTCTCTATTTGTATGCGTGTGTACTGTCAAGGGTCTTAAGGATGCAGCAAAATGGTACGTTTTTGTAAATTTTTATTTTGTTATTATTTTGTAAAGGTCTTCATAAAAAAATTTTTATTATTATTTTTTAGGAAATATTTTTACAAGGCTTAAGGGAATATTACATTCTTTACCATTTTAAGATAATGTTTATCACTCCACTCATCAGTACTCATTCATCAGTTCTCACTTGTTCACACCCAAATTTTTACTCATCCCTCAATCATTTGCCGAAATGCTTAATACTCTAGGGTCACAGGGAGGCTGGAGCCGATCTCAGTGAAGGCAGGGTACACCCTGAACAGCTCACCAGGCCATTGCAGGGCCAACACACACACAGCCATTCACAGTCACACTTATACCTAGGGGGAAATTTGGTGCAGCCACTTATGCACCTAATGTCCATATCTTTGGACTGTGGAAGGAAACCGGAGAAGGAAAACCCACACAAACATGGAGAGAGCATGCAAACTCTACATAGGACTCAAACCCTTCTTGCTGTGAGGCAGTTGTGCTAACCACTATGCCACCATGCCATGCTCCAAATCTTTACTGACCAAAAATTTGTATTAAAATTATTCAGAATGACTCACAACTATGAAAGTGCACAAATTCTTGACTGACATTA
>JAQMYF010000021.1:32644371-32663859 GCA_030014195.1 Neosilurus mollespiculum
AATCAGCACCTCCAAGTCCGAGGCCATGGTTCTCAGCCGGAAAAGGGTGGAATGCACCCTCCAGGTCTGGAATGAGGCCCTGCCCCAAGTGGAGGAGTTCAAGTATCTCTGGGTCTTGTTCACGAGTGAGGGAAGGATGAAGAGATTGACAGATGGATCGGTGCAGCCTCTGCTGTAAAGCGGAGCTTGTAACGGTCTGTCGTGGTGAAGAGAGAGTTGAGCTGGAAGGCAAAGCTCTTAATTTACCAGTCAATTTACGTTCCTGCTCTCACCTATGGTCACGAGCTTTGGGTAGTGACCGAAAGAACAAGATTGTGAATACAAGTGGTTGAAATGAGCTTCCTTTGTAGATTTGCAGGGCTCTCCCTTGGGGATAGGGTGAGAAGTTCTGTCATCCGGGAGGAGCTCGGAGTAGAACCGCTGCTCCTTCGTGTTGAGAGTAGCCAGTTGAAGTGGCTCGGGCATCTAATTAGAATGCCTCCCGAACGCCTCCCTGGTGTGGTGTTTCAGGCATGTCCTACCGGGAAGAGACCTTGGGGCCGACCCAGAACACACTGGAGGGACTACGACTCTCGGCTGGGAACGGCGACACGACCAAGGAACAAGATGAAGTGAAGTGAAGAATCAGAATCAGAAACAGAATATTTTATTGATCCTGTGGAAATTGTGTAAAAAGTGTGTGGTGTATAGTTTCTTTGATGCGTTCCCAACTCTCCATGGAAGTAAAAATTCTGCAGCGATAAAAAGTACAAAAACTCTCTCAGCCCACATATTAAGAGGGCAGCTACTTATGAACAATAAAATAATAAGTACAAGAAAAAAAAAGTTAAAGTAAGTGAGAAAAAAAGAGTTAAAAGTACGGGAAGGAGCAGCAACTGGAAATACTGCATGCCTGTTAACGCATACACACTGGAATGCTAATCGATCATTAGGCTAATTGGCTGTTCCAAACTGTCCCTAGGTGTAAATGTGAATGTTTGTGTATATGTTGGCCTTGCAATGGATTGGCAAGCTGTTCAAGTTGTACCCCGCATTTGCCCAGTGACGGCTGAGATAGGCTTCAGCCTCCGGTGACCCTAGTGATATTAAGTGGTTCATCAAATGAATGAATGAATGAATACTTATGTGATTAGAGTGTGAAGTAATTATTTTATTTTAGGAGGGCTTTTACTGTTCAAACATTCTTATTATTAATGTTGTACTAAATTGCTAGAGTATGAATGCCCTTTATAAAAAAAGTTGATTGGTTGATTTATTTATGCTCTAATGTGTTTTGCACTTTTCTGCCATGATAGTAATGTATATTCAAAATTAAATTGATTAAAAAAAAAAAAAACTAATTTCATTGCAGACTCCCAGACAGTCTCAGATGAAGAAGGCTGCTCTGAGGTCTTCCTCCCGACAGACAGCGACTATGACTCCAGTGATGCTCTGAGCCCACGGGATCTAGACCTGATTTATTCTTCAGCCCAGGATCTATCCCATCAGGCTGTGCACACACTGAGTGGCAGTGCCCCTGATGTCTTGCAGATGCATGACCTCAAACCCAGCGCCTGCTCTAAGCTGATGCTGGACACGGAATCCTTCACTAAAGACCTGGAAGAGCTTTCTCTGTCCTCGTACTCAAGTAGATCATCAGAAAAGACATCTCGCTACAAACGCAGGCTGCTGTCAAGGAGCCAGCCCCAGAGGAACTGCTTCAGCGGAACACATCGCTGGCTAAGGGTCCAGAGTGAAAACCAGACACCTTCACTTTCAGAAGGAGTTTACACCCGGCAGAGCGAGCTGGACCTGCCACTAGAGCTTCCAGTCTCTTTCCCACACTCCTCCTACAGCATGGACGAGTGGAAGGGCAACAACAAGGACAGCAAACCCACAGTGCGCAGGATCTTTGTGGAGTCATGCAGTAAAACATCCCCTAGCAGAGGCAGCACTCAGTGGTTAGATGAGAAGGAAAATGCTCATGAAGGAGCTGCAGCGGGACAGACAGCAGCTCAGGAGGTGGACTCAGATGACCAAACAAATGAGCTGGTTTCTGAAATACTCAGCAGCACCCTCTAGAATGAACCATCCTGCATTAATGTATGTCATGTTGACGTGTTTTGTCATATTGCCACCACACAGCCTCTAAGTGAATACAGTTAT
Organism: Neosilurus mollespiculum; assembly: GCA_030014195.1. Taxonomy (NCBI): domain Eukaryota; kingdom Metazoa; phylum Chordata; class Actinopteri; order Siluriformes; family Plotosidae; genus Neosilurus; species Neosilurus mollespiculum. The sequence continues at coordinate 32,646,517 of JAQMYF010000021.1, forward strand.
GGCATGCAGACTGTCTGTGTTGTAGTATGTGGAAAATGCATTAATGTGCAGGAAGAAAAAAACAAGTTGCTGGTCAACTCTGTAAGACTCATAAACCTGTGGCTATGACTGTTAATATACTTACTATTAATGCAACATGAAATAATGTGCTGCTTTAACCTTTGAACTTGAAACTGCCTCTGCATAGACTGATAAGATAGGCGAAAGGTGAAATGTAGTACTTTGTGTCCCAAGCTTTTGAATCGGCTTTGAGATTCAGTCCTTACATCTAAGGTTTGAATGTATGTCTGTGAGTTAATCAGGTGTAAATCTGCTTCCCACTGGCACACACTTAATCTTACCTAAACATTCATTGTGGTCGGATATAAAGTGAAAACACAATTTTGTCATGGTCTGATGGTGCTGAATAAAAGCAAACAGTTCACATTACTAAAATCTGGCTTCCAGATACTTATAAGCCATTAATAATGATCATGGGCTCAACATCTTTTCTCAAATCACCTTTATAAAGGTCATAAATCACCTTACCTTTAAGGTGTGAGCGGATTAAACTCCTTTAAAAACATACAGCCTGAGTTTTTGGAAGCTTTTAACTTGTCCACTTCATTTCAAGTTAATGAACAGGCAGAGGTCCTTGATAACAAACTGCTGTTTACCTCTTCTGGATAATTTGTGGTGTACATTTGTTATTATCTGAAGTGTCAACGGTGTGAGGTGTCTGTCCAAGTTTTCTTTGGGTGATCATTAACTTGCTGGCATTAAAACAAATCAAAACCACTCATGTTTTATGAACAGGCACATAAAAGTGCACTTTAGAGAACTGTTTACATCCTTTGTGCAGAAAATGCAGGTAAATTTGATATTATTGTTCTCTTGCTGGCCCTAGGAATTATATAATAGTATCACCTTATTTTCTTGTTGTTGTTATTGTTGTTGTTGTTTTGTTTTGTTTTTAATTTTGGTACTGGACATTTGTACCACTTTATATGAAGGGTATGCACCACTTTTTGGATAGGTGTTTGTGACTATAGTATAAAAGAATTATTCTAACTCTTGGTGTCTTCAAAGCCATAGAGATTTTAAGTGTATGAAGAATTGTATTCTTTATTAAAATGCTGTCTATGGATTCAGTACTGCACTGATAGTGGGGTTATATACATTTTGCCACGTTACACCTCTCGGTAAAATTATAGTGGCTATTCCATTCAGTTTCACTATATTAATGGTATGTAAAATAGGATCTATGCTTAATATTGAAGTATTTGGAGACAAAGCAGTTATCAGGATAAAAGCGACAGCAAGGGCAGCTTTCGTGAATTTGTCTGTTGCACTGTTATGACTTGTCGATGTTGCAGTGTATTGCAAATATGTATTTGTTTCCTCACAAAATGTTTCTACTGCACTTCTGTACTTTTAATGATATTGAAATTGTTTCATTCTCCTACTTTCTGTACAGTGATGTCAGTTGAACTAATGATGAAATGCACCTTTATCGTCTGTGTGTGTGTGTGTGTGTGTGTGTGTGTGTGTGTGTGTGTGATAGAGAGAGAGAGTGAGAGAGAGAGAGAGAGAGAGAGAGAGAGAGAGAGATAGGGTTCAGCTCTGAGAATTTACAGAATGTGTTCTGCCTATTCCCTAATGAGTGATGCATTTAAGTAAAAATCCACTGCAATCACCTTTGCTTTAACAATTGTCATTCCATATAAGGTTAAATAATGTATTTGTCATGATACCTTTATACTGTGCACACAGCAAGCCAAAAGCATTGAAGAGCATCATATCTGTATATTTTTTTAAATTATGCATAATATATTTGCATATCATATTTTTGACAGTTATTGTCATTTATCCCTCTTTCTAATGTTACTCATTAGCTTTTGCAATGCAACTTAATCTGACCATGTCATGGCAGATGTGTTTATGAACTTGTAAACAGATATTAAGTACCAATTCAATGTAGATATGCTATATAAATGTTCTTTGTCTAAAAAAAAGATATCTCTTATAACAGTACTTTTCATTAAAATCACCTTCTTGACAGGAGTTGGTTTATGAATGTTGGTACCTCTAAATGTATTGTGTTCCACTAAAAAGATATGAATAAACTGAAGCTTTTTAAAATAATTTCTGGTGTAATACTTCTAGTGTAAGTGAGTCCAAACTAGTTTGGGGTGATGGAGTGATGCATCCACTACTGATGGACTCAGTGATATCAGATGGAAAATAACACTGAGTGTCCAAACTGAATGAAAAAGGGAAAGAGGTCAGGCGCAAGAGAGAGAGCCTGGGTATATGTTTGCGTTTAAAACTGAGCTGACTTTAAGCCAGTTACAGTGAAACCATAGCTTGTAAATCGAGCGTTCAAATTGGTCTCCTGTTAGATCATCAAAGGTCTTGTTGAGGAATTAAACAAAAACAAATTACATTTTTATCTAGCTGGATCATGAAAGAATCAGGAATATTTGTGCCTCAACCTGGGAGGGCCTTTTGATCCATCAGTAAGATTGAGTGCACTGAGCACTTTGCATGGAGTGTACGAGACATTGGATGCTCATTGTGACCTCATTTCAAACCTTTCTATAGATTTCCCATTTAGGTCAAAAGGTAAATAGACCTGCTAATGGAATAAAACAAAACGTATTATTCAATAAGAGCCTTTCATGATATATGTAGCTAGAATTAAATGATGCGATGTGTGCTCCTTAAAAGAAACAGACAGCAGGCCATTTAATCACCAACTCAGATGGACTAGGATCCAGGTTATCATTATATAACAGTTTGTTTATGGTGGAAACATTTACAGTAACAGTTATTGTCAATAACATTTTTTCTCACATTAAAACGATTATAAAGGGGACCAGAGAGGATACATACTTTTAAAGATGCTTACTGCTAAACCTTTTCAAATGACCTGTACATTCAGCCTATATAATATATCTTTGTCCATTGATGGATTTTGATTCCTGTCCAGACTAGTTCAAACTATTTTCCAGTATTTGCCTTGGGGCAGGGGGCCACCAGTCACCCCTTGTCACTACAGTTGGTTGGCACTCTTATCTTGGAAACATAATTTCAGCCCATTTCCTTTGTGTCAAATAAGACCTCACATCCTACTGGCGCCGGACGTATATTGTCACAGTATTAGGCCAGAAAATTACTCCAAGGTCAATTTAGACATTAAAGGGGAATACAGGAATATCGGAAACACTGCCTAGAGGAGTTCCAAACACAACCCTGCATGCCCTCATAACTGTTTCTTCTACTGCTGTTCTTTCAGCTTCTCAGTCTTGTGTAGTTAAAAAGAAGACCGAAGGCAGAGGTGTCATTTTAAAGCAAATTCAGTCACATCTTTTAAAAGCTCTATAAATAGATAGATAGATAGATAGATAGATAGACAGATAGATAGATAGATAGATAGATAGATAAATAGCTTAATCGTAGGTGCATTTTTATGTCAGGTGTTAAAATGTGGCCCTGTGATGGTCTGGTGAGCTGTTCAGGATGTACCCCGCCTTCACCCAGTGTTGGCAGAAATAGGCTTCAGCCTCCCTGTGACCCTAGTAGGATTCAGTGCTTCAGCAAATGAGTGAGAGAGTGAGAGTGTTAAAATGTGCACGGATGAGATAAAGAATGCATGATTGAAATCACTGACTGCATGTTAACCCTGACTGTTGGGAAGGAAAATACAGATTCAATGAGCCACTGAAACTATTTATCTATGTATCACATTGGGACAGACTGTGAGAGTGATGTGCGCACGTACTCTCTCCGCGCCCCTCCACCCTCCATAATCCCTTCCACCCCTCCCTCTAAGAGAAGGAGGCGCCGGGGGAGCCCTGGCAAAACCCCCGGCATTCACACTGGACTTTTTGCGTTACATCACAAACGGCGGGCATAAATCGGACCAGCCATGGCGACTCTCAGTTGGGCGCTGGACGACACAACGCGAGGAAGCACCATGCGTACACGGGGCGGTGCGGAGACACGCGGACGCAGCAACGAGGAGCTGAGCGCCCAACGCGCGCCATGTGACGGAGCCATGCGCTTACTACTGCACTGGCGCCAGGCATGACCTTCAACGAGGCGACCTGGTAGATGTGCACTTCTAACGTGTCCTACTGCGAAATCGACTCGTCGTGTGGATCGGTATCCCGAACTTCTCAAGCAGGACACTGTTTAATAGTGCTCTATAGTCCGGATCAGGGGTTTTGGCGCTTTGCACGATTGTCTCCAGGATTTACACGTGAGATACCCTCGCGCGCCAGATCAAATGGATAACATGGATAACGTGCCTCAGTTTCTGGCCATGTGCGTGCTATTTTTCGCTCTCGGCTTCCGGATAGAAGGCGGCTCGTGTCAGCACCACACATCAATGCACTACCTCCTCCGTCCTATCCCTAGCGACAGCCTGCCTGTCGTCGTGCTCAAGGAAGACCCCGATCCCCTTCTCGACCCCAGAGAGCGCGACCTGAATAATACGGAGCTGCGCAACATGCTGGGTGCGCACTTCAATGAACGCTATATGTCCGTCATGTCGCCCGAGGACCCGAGCACGGAGACTGAAGGGGTCAAACAGCGTTCTCTGCCCAAAGAGTTCCGCGCTTTGGACTTCGATGCAGCGCACGACGCCAAGAAATACAACAAGAAGGTGCGCAGGCGCCTCCAGATGTGGCTCTGGTCGTACACCTTTTGTCCGGTGGTGCACGCGTGGCAGGACTTGGGCAGCCGGTTCTGGCCACGGTATATCAAAATGGGCAGCTGTTTGACAAAGCGCTCGTGTTCAGTGCCCGAGGGCATGATGTGTAAACCCTCCAAGTCTATGCACTTAACGCTGCTGCGGTGGTACTGCACGTCCCGGCGCTCATCCAAGTGTTCATGGATCCAGGCGCAGTATCCAGTCATATCCGAGTGCAAGTGCTCCTGTCCGAACTGAACCCACGGGTTCCCCTGTCTCTCAAGCACTGCCCAAAGTGTAGGAATGTCTCTGCGATGTATATGTGGTGTTATTTTAAATTCTTTTTTGTTTATACCTTGTAAAAAGGTCAGTATTTACTTATATCCAGCGTCTACTGTATTTGTTGAGCATACTCTGGGTTAATGTATTTATATGGAGAAAATTTCGCCCTGCGAAAAATTAAAGGACATTTTTACTGAAGGAATTGTAAGCTTTTTTTTCCATTATTCGGAAAAAATATGTAAGTTTTATAGACCTCAAATAAAGTATGAATTACGGTGTAATTGTTGCAGCTTATTTGTTACAGCTGTGAATATAAAGTGGCAATAATCATAAACCTGTAAATTAAGAAAAACACCTATTTATTCTTTATTTCCATGTAGTCCAAAGTCATTTGAAATAAAACCACTTAAACTGCATCATTGTTTTTTTGTTTGTTTGTTTGTCTAGTATTGTTCATTTATGCATGTCCAACATGACACTGAATATCTTGATTTTTATATTATTTACACTGTCAAAACTAATGAGCAAGTGACATGTCTAGGTGTTGGGATTTCATTCTTACACCCAAGAAGGAGTGGATCAGTGACTTCATTTTTTCCCCCCCCACAGACGCCATCCATCCTCAGACAGTCTGAAGGGTCTTTGTAAAAGGATTAAAAGTTAAAGACCTTCATTTTCAGATTCTTTCATTTAATCTGTATGGCGCCTGAAACACATAGTGGATGAATGATCACATGTAAAAACATTCTTGCTCTGTCTGCAGCCTAAAGTCTATTAACATGAAAAGAACAACTTGACCCTGGTGAAGAATGAAGACACTGAAGTTGCTTTCTCGATCGATGAACTTTAAAGCTTCTTATATGAAAAGCAGAGAGAAGACTGCCATGCTGTTGTATACAGTAACTCCTGTCCACTCCTGTTAAAAAGCAATGTTTAATTAGTGGGGATTATTATCAAAGAAACATAAGGCCTAAAAATAATGTTAGTCTAATGATAAGCTTAATTTTTTTCCATGCATGCAGTTTAAGAAGTGATGAAACTATGCTGTCGAGTGATTTGTTGCAAGTTTGACATATTGATAGTTGTCTGAGAGGGTAGTCATAACATGCTCAGGACTCTGTTACACCGCCTAGTGCGCTGTGGGTGTTTGGCAGTTTTCAAAACATACTTTAAATTTCCCCCATGCAGAGTGAGAAACACTGCCCCTCTTTGTGTACATGATGCCAAAAAAAAAAAAAAAAGAGAGACTGGATAATGTGCACTGGCCTCATGGGTTACAAGCATATTTAGCTAAATCTACCATCATAAACAATGTGTAAATTTTTTATCATTTAATTTTTTTTTTTCATGGCCACAGTATTTTGGCACTCATCAGTTTTTCTCAGGAGTTTGTGCTAGCTGTAGCATCTTTTCTTCTTCATGCATCATAAATATCACCTTTTCTTTTTACCCCATATAATAAGATCACAGAATTAGTCTGCTCTTTCATATGTGTCTTCTATTATAATCACATCCCTTTCCCCTTTGCTATTTATCAGTGCATATCATTACTGATTCATCATTTAATTTGTAATTTACAGTGTTCTGCATTAGTAGGCAGCATTAAAAATTCCTCTGAACAGTGGAATCATTAAGTTCTACAGCTTTAAACTAAGTGCTGATAGATTCTCAGAGACCATGTCTCTACCCCTCCACCCACCCTTAGACCATCTCATTCCTGGTGATATAAGAGAAAGCTCTGTATCATTAAACCACAGCATGCCACCCAGGCACTGGCATTTATCCCGAATCACTAACAATCAGGTGTCAGGGCCTCAACCATGAGGAGGGCTTGTTTGGCCACCCACAATTTCACTTTCACCATGCCAGAGTGGTAAAAATCACTGCTTTTAAACACACTGAATTTTTCCAGCCACGCCTTATGGCAACAAAAAGGATTCTTATTGCTGGTGTTTGTTGCTTAGTAACTCGACTAAATATCTTTCCAACTGAAATGTAGATACCACAGTGTGAATAGAAAAAAAGAGGAAGACTTGTTTATTTATTAATATACAGCTTCTGTATAGCTATCAAAGCTCACATCTTCTTGCCAGTCTTTAGAAAATTTTTATAAAACCTGGAATAAAATGTAATATTTGCACTTGCATGTGCTTCATGTGTAGGTCTGAAGAAAGCCAAATGAGAACAGCTAGCCAATTACAGCACATGCTTTGCATCATTAATTTGAAGTTCATTTTTATTTGAGTAATGGCACAAATAGACAATTTCACCACTATCTGCACCCACCAGTGAAAGCTGGTCCAGTGGAGAAAATGAGGAAAGATGTTTTTATTAGCAAAACATAACTTTATTTAACTTTGAGCTTTTTATCTGTCAGCATTTTTACTTCATGGGAGTGTAATGCATTGTCAGAACATCATGTGGTTATTAACAACAACAACAACAACAACAACAACAACAACAACAACAACAACAATAATAATAATAATAATAATAATAATAATAATAATAATAATAGTTTGAGAGCTTGAAAATAAACATGCATCAACACATTCTCTGAGATGGCATAATCTGTTTCTCAATCTTAAAAAAAAAAAATACAGAATACTGTGCTTTTATAATATCTTCCGATGTCGATGTGCATCATATGCACTGTGCATTGATCTTATGCTTCAATAAGGACCACTATTATTGTGTAGTAGTATAATTCTTTTTCTTCTGAATTATAATTAGAGTCATCCTGCTGTATCATAACAAATGATTATGTATAATGAGCTAATTATGCACTGTAACACGTACATCTATATGATATAGTTACACTACAGATTTTTACTACTCTAATGCATTATCAAAACCATTATGTCAGGCAGGGTGGTACAGTGGTGTAGTGCTTAGCATATCCACTTCACTGCAAGAAGGTCCTGGGTTCGAGCCCAGGGCTCGCTGAAGGTGTTTCTGTGTGATGTTTGCATGTTCTCCCTGGGCTTGTGTGGGTTTTCTTCTGAGTATGCCGGTTTCCTCCCACACTCCAAAGACATGAACTTCAGGTTAACTGGCTGTTCCAATGTGACCCTATGTGTGAGTGTGAGTGTGGCCTCCCTGCGACTCAAGTAGCATAAAGCAGTTCTGCACTTTGATGAACAAATTATGTCAAGCAGGATGTCTGTGAGTAGACCAGAATGCAAAGCAGGTGTTAAGTTGTACTGTAATGAAAAAGCAGGTTTACTGTGTTCAAAATGACCAACAATATGAACTATAGTGACAGTAATGCATGTGCTATGTAACATTTTAAATTGGAACTGGCATGAGCTGCTGTTTGGATAAGTCATGAACAAGGTTATCATTTTCTTCTGGTGAATCAGAGAAGTGCACACAGGTGTTAAAATGGTTCTGTTACTCAAGTGTCTTATACTGCCTAATGTGAGTACATGAGATTATTCTTCATCTGATTCACCAGAAAGACTTTTTTTTTCTTGCAGGGTGAATTGCTCAGCCCATAATAGCTGGAAGAGATGAGTGTGGTGGCATCACTGTCTATCATAGTAAGAGATGGATTTAGATAGAACGAAAACAAATACTTTGGTGGCATGGTGTTGTAATGGTTAGCCCGTCTGCCTCACAGCAAGAAGGTCCTTGGTTTGAGTCATAGGCTCAGCGAGGACTGTGTGGAGTGTGTTTCTGTGTTTCTGTGTGGAGTTTGTATGTTTCTCTGTGCTTGCATGGGTTTTCTCCAGGTACTCTGATTACCTTCCACAGACCAAAGACATGCACGTTAAGCTAATTGGCTGTTCCAGATTGCCCCTAGGTGTGAGTGTTAATAGTTGTGTGTGGGTTGGCCCTGTGATGGTGAGGGTGTACCCTGACTTTGCCTGGAGTCAGCTCCAGCTCTGTTCGGCAATGAATAAATAAATAAAACAATCACTCAATTATCAGTTACTAAATTAGCTAAGGTTTGATTTGTACCAGCTGTATTTGTATACTTCTCAGTATATAACAAAATATGAAGATTCTACTGCCCTTAACATCTGTAAAATATCCACAAAAAGTATCCACAGAAATATGATGTGACATACCTACCTATAGAAAACATATCTGACCTGTACACCTGCAACCACCCATCATATTACCATCATTTAACATCAAGCACCAAACTAGAAAAAAACAGTCTGAAATTCCCTTGCATGAATGACTAACATTATGGATATTTACTTTTCATCAGCTCAAGAATTCTTCTCCATTTCTATGCTTGAGTCAATTTGGTTTAATCGAACCACAAGCTGCATCTCCTTTTGTTCTGCCTGGCTTATGGCAACAGAAACTGGCTGCTTTCCCCTGTAATTTTTCCCCATGGCCAGGCCTTTGTGGGCTGTGTGCCATCATTCCACCTATTCCTTTTGTACCACTAAGATAATTTTTACAGCACTGCCAACAGATTTTCTACTTCACTCATAGCATTTCTGAGAGCCTCCAGCTGTCTGCTGCACAATCATTTTTGACATTTTATCAGAAGAAGCTTTAAAACAAATGTTGGATGGAGCTTCAGCGATCCAGCTTTTAGTAGTTATGTGTGGTTACTTCAGAGAAGTGCACATGAGCTTAATTTATAATGTAGTGGAACAGATCACATTTATTCAGGAGAGAAATCTGCAGTAATCCAAAGCTCTGGGTCAGGGTCTAAGGTCTAAATCTCAACTTGCTGTGTTCCCTGTCCAAATTCATCATTCGGATGATTCAGGTGTTGGAGTGTAAGGATTTCTGGACTCCAGGATTGGCAGAGAACACATGAGAACTGTGTGCATCAGTCATCTGTGGTGGAATGAGATCCATCATGTATCAGCTTGTAGCTGTTTGGAGAAGGCTGGACTGGTGTTGAAAGTATTGGCAGCACTGATCCATAATAAATGCACCCAGCAGACTGTGGCGCCACTTCTGTGTTATGTGTGAGTGTGTATGCACATATCTGCTGTCTGTACTATATTAGAGAGAGAGAGAGAGAGAGAGAGAGAGAGAGCATGCATTGTGGGTGTGGATGCAAATGAAAGTTTCTGTCTGTCTGCAATTGTATAAAATTAGGTGTTTCAACAAGAATGATAGACCACTTTCTAAAATGCCCTTGTATGAAAACTTCTGATTATACATTCTGCGACGGTGCTCTTTTCCACCATGTAGAGTAATGTAAGAAGAGAGGAGTCATAAAGAGTATTGGCATGTAGAGTCTGTGTTTCAAAGTAAATATGTGTCATGGATTGATGGATAGAGACAGTATAAAAATTACTTATACAGTTTTCAAAGAGAATATATCTTCTTTAATCCCCATTTTATCCCAAAATCTTTCACAGCCAACAAAACCAAACAAACAAAACAGCTCAGTGTTTCTGTGGTTTATCTACTTACTAGAAGAGCTTTGGCTCGTTGCCCTCTCACACGTCTGACATGTCTCTGACATGTCTCACACACTTCGTGCAAGTGATCCAAAGTTGTCAGAAAGAATTACAGTCCTGTTGATGAAAGACATGAAAAGCATACCAGTAACGGCTTGCTGTTATTGTGTTTATATGACATTCCTTATTATCATGTGCATCATCTCTGTATACTTTATATACTTTATATACAATAATTTCACTTGTATAAAAATAAATAAAAATACTCTTTATTTAAAAAAACAAAAAAAAACAAAACAAAACAAAACAAAAAAAAAACAAAACAAAAACAAAAAAACCCTCCTCTGTGATCTGGTTTCCAGCTAGGTCAATGGCAACACGCCCTCTAGTGGTTCAGGAGTGAATATACTGCAGCGCTTAATAGCGTTCATATTTGGCTCACAACCTACTTTTGTGTTGTTGCCTGAATTACTGTAGTTCAAAATGTGATACTAAATTTAATAACAAATACATGTTGGTAGAGATGGATAGATGCCCAAAGTTAGCTGGGAGTGGCTCAGCTTCCTCCGCCACCCTGATGGATAAGTGGTACAAATAATGTATGGATGGATGAATTTAGCATGTGTAAGAATTGTATGTGCACAATCACTAGAGAACTAAAATGCTTCTAGCAGCCACTATGGTTTTTAATCCAAACAAAGAATATTTCTGTGGTTTACTGTTGCATCACTTCTTTAAACTCTACTATAAATTATTTATCTTGTTTTATTATGAATTTCAGAATGTGCCCTTCATGTTTAAATTCCTCTGAGAACAGAGTCAATGCAAGAATCTGATTATGTTGAGTAAAAATAATTTTAAAATAATAACACATATCCCACTCTTGGGTATAATTATGCAAAGTGAATAAATAAACTTGAAATTTTAGATTACTGCAGCTGAGATATCACGATGCCGGTCGATCTTAAGATCTTGTGTGAGAGATATATTTTTAAAATGGTTGAGTTTGAAAATTGAAATGCATTGGGGATGGGAGTGGGGTGGGAGGGAGTGGTAAAGAAATAAAGTTTAAGCGTCACGGCAGTCACTAGCTGCAGTCTAGTGTTGAATTGCATATCTTATTATCCATATGGATTTGTTCAAGCACATTAAAAGCTTTTCAAGGACTGGCTGGCACAAGGCATTTTAAGACTTGTGTCTGTCATAATAAAAAGAGAAAGAGATTTATAACCTCCTATTGGGACCATTTCCCCCCCACACAGTTAGTCAATATTACCTCCTAAATCTTGCAGCTACGGTAGAGTTATTCAAGCTGGCAGGAGAGGGCCAAGCAGCGGGGGCGAGGCCTGCACCCACATGTTGGCATGGGGAAAAGTTATCATGGATTAACGCCTTGTTTCAGCTCGAAAGCATGCCTTTGCCATAACTGCCTGGGCAGAATGGCAGGGACGGGACTGAGCTCACACATGCTGTGTGTGGATGTGGAGGTGTCGAGTCAGTTTTTCCGTGGTTTCAGCCACAGAAGAAAGAAAACCCTGCAGGCGCACTACGCAGTGACACCTCATTGACAGGTATGTCGTGGTATCTGTGGCCAGCCAGGCTGGCAAGGCTGCTGGAGTAAATCTGCCGTCACAAGCTCCTCTCACCCGAGTGCAAGGCGACACGGTTCTTGTCAGCCCCCGCAGGACAAGGCCGCTGGCAGACATGGCGTTTGACCAAGACCACCAAAGCATCCTGGCCAGTTCCTGTGAAATAGCTCACATGGTTTCAAACCTCATCTTCTCTCTGAGCTTCACAGAGCTTTAGAGAAACACAGTTCATGGGAAATGCACATATTCCCAGTAAGTGAATCTGAAAATTACACTTTAATATGAACAAATAGCACCTCAAGTTCTCAGAGCTTTGTCTCCTTTCTTTTTGAGGTGTGATATAATATATATCAGCAAAAGCTGACTGAATGGTTCATTCTCTGAGGTCACATTTGTGATATTTTAGTGGGAAAGGCAGACTCTAAGCCTACCCAGGCTCTAAAGCATGCTGGCATGAAAGCTTTTCAAGGCTTTTTAATTTCTTAGTAAAGTATGTGACATTTCATGACAGAATGACAGATCTGGCATTTAACATCACAAGCATATAGAAAAAAAAGAAAAGCAAAAGAACATAGAGATAGAGAGAGGCTCCAAAGAATGGGAGTGTTTGACATGTCCTGTCTGAGATGATGGATGAGACAGGAGAATATGAGCATGTCCCAGTCTGGTGTCGGATTGTTGTCATAGTGTAAACGTGCGGTTCTCTCATCCAGGGCTTCAGAGTGAAATTCCCCTTTGTTTACATTATGACTCTCAGTGGCAGACTTTCACAGTCATAACAGCTTTACAAAGACAGTTAACACAAGGCTGAGAACTGGTGCGGCATACACACTTATAATGACGGAGATAAGAGCAATAAAGGTGTTGTCTCCTGTTACAGTATAGTGCCATAGGTATTTAAAAGTGTCAAACTATAGCTAGGAATCAGCTTGCTGCTACTAAGTCTAATTATAGGCCATGTGTAGAAGCAGAGATGTTATTGCACTGAAAGATGGATTGGAGTCTGGCACACATGCCAAGGGGGAGACTCCACATTTCCAGATTGGCTCTGTTCTACTCTGGCGGGTGCCTAAGCATGTGTGTGTGTGTGTGTGTGTGTGTGTGTGTGTGTGTGTGTGTGTGTGTGTGTCCAAATGGAGGTTACACTGCAGTGCACTGTTCAAACTGTTTATGCATACCAGGCTGCTCTGAGTGGCTCTTTGTCATGAGCTGTTTACATAAACTTATTTTGGGAAAATTCCACATAACTGGACAGGATTTCACTATAAATCATTGAATCTGCAGCTTTGTGTAATGATAATTTCTGTCAGTCATTTTCACCTTGTGAATTGCACTTTAAGATAAATAATTAAACTTGTGGATCGATATAGATTTGATGTTTTAAAACATATATTAAATTTGTTTAAATGTAATTTCTATTGTTTATTTATTATTTTAAAAATATATCCAATTTCACAACAGAAATCTGAATTCTTGGCTATAGTTACTATATCCACTAGATGGCATTAGAGATCCAGGACACAAGACTGATAAAATTCAAATAAAGATTAAGAATTATAACATTAATTAATTAATCAATTAATTAATTACTTTAGAAGGTGGCACAGTGGCATAGTGGATAGCACATCCGCCTCACAGCAAGAAGGTCCTGGGTTTGATTCCCAGCTGGGGCGTTTCTGTGTGAAGTTTGAATGTTCTCCCTGTGCTTGTGTGGGTTGCCTCTGGGTACCTCGGTTTCCTCCCACAGTCCAAAACCATGCACAGTAGGCTAATTGGCTGTTCCAAATCGCCCCTAGGTGTGAGTGTGAATAATTAGACTTAGACTTGGACTTAACTTTATTGATCCCTTTGGGATGACTTCCTCACGGAAATTTAAAACAACTGTTAATTGTGTGTTGGCCCTGTGATGGCCTGGTGAGCTGTCCAGGGTGTGCCCCGCCCTCGCCCAGAGTCGGCTGAAATGGGCACTAGCCTCCCCGTGCCCGAAATTAGGATTAAGCGGATTAGAAAATGAATGAATGAATGAATTTATTTAGAACAAACAATGCACACAGAGTGGGTGTCTTGTTTTTTAATTATCAATGTTTTCATTTTTCTGTAATCAAGTTTGAGGAACAGACAATTTATACATTAATATTAGTTAAAATAATACATTAAACTATTTACAAAATGGATGGTGTGGCAAGCTCAGTATAATGAAATCTCATTAATTGTAAATGATAGCATTGGTTTCCAAGTATAATGCTAAATAATTAGTATTTAACATGTGGTCTTATGTTGTGCAAAATGGAAAATAAAAATGTATGAACACGTTGTAATTAAATTTAATGAAAATCACATTGATGTTTGCTTTGATTCCATTTTTTCTTCATATTTTTCTTCAGGATGATACCTAGAGGAATAAATAAAAAAAATAAAAAAAGAAATTTTTCAAACTATGTCTTGACTAATGTATAATAAATGTGAATGTGTGATCTGCTTTACCATGATTTTTTTCTCTTTTCCTTGAAGATGTTATACATGAAACCAATGATGAAGACAACTACCAGAAACCCAGCCACTCCAGCCAGGCTAAAGACAATGATCATCTCGTCTGATTCTGATAAAAGAGGATAGATTGGGAGATGGACATGATGGACATTAGGCAATATGTTTTTAAGCACATGGTAGCATTCAGCATAGGTTGAATTGTTTATAACTTTGGCCAGTAAAGTCAAATCCTGGATACACACACACACACACACACACACACACACACACACACACACACCCTGATCAGGTATAACATTAAAAACATAATAAACACTGACATTTGTCCCAAGACAGAAAACCATTCCAGTTGCACAATACCTATTTATTATATACTAAATATATTTTCTTCTCCTTTTTGTGCATGCTCCCAATTTTACAACTGCATCTTTAGCATTGTTGTGTGTATACTAATTCAGTGATATATATTTTAAAAGGTACATTAAAAAATGCACATATATTTTTTTATTTAGCTACCACTGTACAAACATCTGGACAAAAAAACCAAAAACACTTTTGGTACTTATATATATATGTATATATATATATATATAAAACATTTCTGATGATAATAATAATAATAATAATAATAATAATAATAATAATAATGCTTGTGCAATCTACAAAAAGAAAAATTACACCACACAGTATCAAGATACTTTATCTGATTCTTATACACAGATGGACATAATCTGACATAGCCAAAGTTCAATACGATAACATTAAGGTTCACCTTTTAGGTGTGATTTTCTTTAAATTATCAATGGGAGTAGAAAAAAATGTTCTTAAATCAAAACAAACCCACCTTTGCTCTCACACTGTTGTCCACCAGAGATAAGAAGAGTTCTGGTGTTATCAAGATTTCCATCATTCACCTCAGGCTTTATTCCCAGCAGATGACACATTAAGGGATAAACATTGACTGTCTCAAAAGGTCCCACTACCCTGTTCCTCTGGAAGTCAGGTCCCACAGCCCTGAAGAAAGCTTTCATATCTAAGGCTTTATTATCAAACCCATGTTCTCCTTTACTGGTTTGGACTGGAATTAACTGGAAAATTAAATGAAAAAAGGACAGTTCATTAGGTATATTCTTCCGAATAGATTTCTAGTACTTGAAAGAACTTACATGTTTTTCTAAATGTATATTTTGCAACACATTCAAGCACTCACCCCACTGATTACATATCCTGGATCAGCATAGAGAATGAGGGGTAAAAGACGTGGGTGATTTGAATAATGAAGACGTCCAGGCATGTCTTCTTTTTTATAGACATGGAGGTTAGGATGGGCATCTCTGAGGACACGATAAACTTTCTCCAGCCTGCCCTCGTGAGGCAACAGCATCCCATTAGGGCCGTAATCTAACAACTGGAACTTAATATCTCGAAATGAGAAGCCAGGAATTTGGGAGAGAATAATCTGTTTTATCCCATCCCCTCGCAAAATAGTAGTCATACCATGATCAGTAGTGATGATTATGTTTAGGTGGTCAACAAGACCATGTTTTTGTGCAGCGTCACGTATATAGCCAATGGTACGGTCCACTTTCCTGACTGCTTCACGCCTTTCTGGGGAATCAGGTCCATATTTATGACCTGTCTCATCTGGATCACCAAAATATAATGAGACAAAATCCAGATCCTGTGTTATAAACCAATCAGCCATCACTTTATCCACATTCACTCTCCAATCTGTCTCATTGGTGTGGTTATAAAATGGAGGTTCCACCTGACTCACTTGTACCCTCTCATTCTGATATGTGGCAGCTGTACCTGGAAAATGCAAGGAACCTGTTTTCAGACCCTGTAAGAATAAAACACATGATGAGTAGCAAGAAATACCTATGATGTTTAAAGGGAAATTAAACCCAAACTTAATAAAAGCTTGCAGACATGGTATACATCTTTGCACATTAAAATGCTCTATTGTAATCGTTTCTGTGAGGAAAAAAGTAATAAATATGCACACAGGAGGGCGACACTGTACTGCGATAAGTCATATGTGGTTCACACGTATAAAATAGTAGATACGGAATTTGCATACTGATAAACAGTGGGTTACACCATTCGTTCATGTAAATTAGCTGATGTTTGACTGAGGTATGTAAGTGAATGCTCGTATTATTTGTAGGTGTGCCTACTTTTATTTTTTACAGAATCTTGCCTTATATAGACTGATGAAGTTACGTCCTATTCTTGTGACTTTAGGCACTCGCAAGAGTGAAACACCCTTTTTTCATTTGCAGATCGCAACTTCAAACATGCGAGTAAAAACTACTTGATAATGAAAATATACACATGTTCATGTGTAACAGGTGAGTTTCATTTCACTTTAAGACACGTCACCATTGGTCAACTTGGGAACTGTGGCAACATGGCAAAAAATATTGCTAATATTGGAGAATATTGAAAGCTTTGCTAAACTGCCTCAGAGCCACAAGCATTGGGTTATTATTTCACCTTCCACACTAAAACATTGAAACCTTGAATAAGGATGAATAAGAATGAACA
The DNA here is from genome assembly GCA_030014195.1 of Neosilurus mollespiculum. Taxonomy (NCBI): domain Eukaryota; kingdom Metazoa; phylum Chordata; class Actinopteri; order Siluriformes; family Plotosidae; genus Neosilurus; species Neosilurus mollespiculum. The sequence continues at coordinate 32,663,484 of JAQMYF010000021.1, forward strand.
CTTTATGGATCTTTTGATATAGTCAAACTGGTTGAGCAATTCTTTACCTGTCTTTGAGCGGTAATCCATATTGGTAAACTGCCATTGTCCCAGTAGTCATTGACAAACTGTGCCTGGTAGTATTGCTTTTTCTCCTGAGTGGTGGTGTTGAACCATATATTATGAATCACACCATGATTCTCGATATAACGTCCTATATAGACATGTGTAAAGAAATGTGATAGTTTAAGAATTTAAACACACACACACACACACACACACACACACAAACACAATCGAGAGGTCCAATTTAGGACCATCACCAACAAATGTAGTATGTACTCTGTAATCAGTCAGCATTAGTCACAAATACCTTTTGGTGCATCTTGTTAAAGGG
>JAQMYF010000021.1:32713860-32728443 GCA_030014195.1 Neosilurus mollespiculum
TTTTAAATGGTATGGCTAACTCAATTTTGAATTTTTGGTCACTGTGACTCATTTTGCCAGACTGGGTCACAAATGGTAAATGCATATCACCTCATTAATGCTGTCTGCATATAATGGAGCCTGGCATGCTGTTCTGTCATTGTGAATATTGGTGCAAGAGAGTGTGTAGGAAAAAATCAGGAGTATCAGGCACCAATGGGGACGCTGTGTGTTTTGGACCCGTGAAATGAGGAAGGCCTCAGTCTGAAATGTCATAATGTCATATATTTGGTCCTCCATAAATCTTATGCAAATTGCTGGACTTCCCTATTACGTACTCAAGTTAATTATTGATCATTAACAGCATAAAATAAATATAAAAATGAATACAGAAATTGTAATATCTTTGGAATGAGTGATCATATTTCCTTCATTTAAAGAGATTTGTAATCCTAAAGTGGAAAACTATCCAGTGAAGTTATCTCTAATGAAAAGTCTTATACTCTTCACCCTCGATTTCCCGGATTATTAGAGGGGATAGGCTGTCCGCGAACATCAGAAGTCCGGCAATCACTAATGTCTGGGGTCCCTCCCTTTCCCGGTCATTTATCATATTCGGTCCGGCAATCACCATTATTTAGCAGCAGTCCCAGACTTTTATAACACTTTTCCGACACTCAAAACAAAAATACAAACCAAAATACAAACAAAAAAACAAAATTGTGTTTTCACAAACTTAAGGAGTGAATCAGCACATTCATTTATCACATTCATTTTAAATGTGGGTTCCGGCTCGTCGTCACTGTCTTTACTTTCACTGTCACTTAGCTCTCCCGTCACTGATGCCACTATCTGTTCATCGGATTATTTCGTGCCCCTCTGCTGCTCCATTTTAGTCCATCCACTCGGACGGGAACAGACCGGACAGGAAAGAAGTTGAAAAATCATGACCGACCTGGACTTCTATTATCGATTCCCAGACTTGTTCGAGCATTTTTCTGGCAATACCATTTTATATATAGTATAGTATACGGATTTTGCATGGGAAATCCGAAATCCGGGAAATAGGGGTATGAGAAATTGAGGGTGAAGTGTATTTAAATTGTTAATGGTTATACCTATAGAGCAATTGTATGATTTACTGTACTATTGTATTACTGGATGATTTATGTGTCTACTGTATGAGTAGTTGACTGAAGTGAATGTAAGATTATTTTATTTCTTTCTGTCCCACTCTTTTCCAAGGATTGCTTGATGACAACACAATGTTCTTAGCTCTGGGAGCTCGACCAGGTGGCACTGAGCTAAGACCTTCAAGGTTAAATGTCAAATTAAATGTGTGAAGGACAACAATAATTATAATTGTTCTTCTCTATTCTACATTTCTACAATCTGACTTCAGTTCACCACCACACCATCATTTCTCCAGAATAGGTGCACTCATAGTTCAGAGTTTGCATACAGGTGTGCACATTCTCCTGCCAAGTTTGTTTTTTATTGAACCTTTGCACGGATGTACGTCACTTTATGGCCCTGTTTTGTACGTACGCCACATTTATAAATAAGGCACCTGATCTGTCAGTAGGTGAACAATGTAATAGTAAGTTAACAAAAAATGCATTGTAATACAGGGTGACCCAAAAAAACCCTCTTACATTTCAACTGTAAATAATAATAATTTTTTAAAAGGTTAAATATAATCAAAATGTTTTATTACTTTGAAGAGACTACTGTTACCATAACATCTGAACTTTACATTGATATGCTCGAAAACCTTTTAAGAAAACAAGCTGAACACTTTGAGCTTGAAGAACTCGACGTGTGGTTTCAGCAAGATGGAGCTATGGCACACATAGCTCTAGGATTGTTGGAAGTGCTGAGGGAAATGTTTCTGGATCAGCTGATCTCACTGCGTTGCCTCTCTGTGACCATAATAGGATAAAGCGGTTTGATGAATGAATAGTAAAAAAAAAAAAACAAAAAAAAAAGTGCTTGACTAATTATAAAGCCAGATATTTTTTCTGAGTGTTCATCATCGTTCATTTTCTGAACCGCTTAATCCTAATTAGGGTCGCAGGAAAGCTGGCGCCCATCTCATCCGACTCTGGGCGAGGGCAGAGTACACCCTGGACAGCTCGCCAGGCCATTGCAGCGCAGAAACACGCTGACAGCATCTCAATGTCCTACTCTTTACGAACATCAGCAATGGCTCTTTTACATGCTCCTCACCACAGACAGTGAAAGACATGGCTGGCCTTTGATAACCCAATTAGCTTTACTGGGGAGACAGCAGTGACAACTTTGTGATAGTGGGGCTTAAACCCCGACCTTCGGATCAGTAAGCCAGCACCCTACCAACACTTCCCTGCTTTTTCTCAGTGTTTTATGATAAAATCTGAAAATCTATAATTTTGACCTACTAGTACATTAATCCACTCTATCTGAATACACGGTCCTATGACTTTCAACTGGTTTGGTGCTGGAGGGTCACATATTATAAATCTATTTTCTTTTTGCTGGGAGTTTAATGTTTTATGTTGAATAGAAAAAGTTCTCACAACTCAAATAAACTGTTTTCTTTAGTTTGTATGTTCATTCATTTATTCACTCATTTAAGTTGCAGTCCGACACAAGATTCCATGGACCACAACTGCAGTCTGTGTCTTACTGACCAGGCACAAAGGCAGACAATGTATCAAATTACTGTGTAAGTGTCCTTCAGGGAGGTCTCTAGCCCTGAACACTGTCACACTAAACTTTTTAACTGTGACACCAGCTCATTAGATCACAGAGGTCATCTGCCCCCTGCTCATTCAGCGACCAGGCCACCAATAATGGACACTTAGGCCATCATTGGGATGGAGCAGCATGTCAAAGCAGTGCTCGACTCCAATTTGAAAAGTATCTGAAACCTCCATTGGGAATCGTTCCTCTTGCTTAGCACTGTTTGGCCAGTGACCTTCAAGGGTCACTTAATTTTTAGAAAGAAAAGCAATCTCTTGGCTTTACAGTAAAATAGAAAAAACTAACAAACAAACAAACAAAAAATAAATACATTTAATACAATAAATAAATAAATGAATAAATAAGTAAATAAACAAACAAGTAAGTAAGTAAGTAAGTAAGTAAGTAAGTAAGTAAGTAAATTATTAAATAAATAAATGTGTTCACCTTGTCTTCCAATTGAGAGGAAAAACATGCTTTATCATGATTATCTTTCTTATAAACATAATTCTATATAACAATTCTTAAATTATTCTTGGTACAAGTCATTTATTGTGGCAGCACCAGAAATGAATTTCAGAGTTCTATAAAAGGTATTTTAAATTTTTCAGGGAAGTCTGTATTAGAAAGATTGAGTGTTTGTAAATAATAAAACATTATATAGATACACAGACATATTTATACTAGTGTATTCTTGGCAATGTAGTCAGGGTCATTTTTTTCAAAAGAGGTCCTTTTAAAAACGGTTCAGTCAGTTATACTGACATCTATCATGCTGTAGCTGTTTTTTTTTTTTTAATGTCTGGCCTTCAAATAAATGAGCTTCAGTGTGGGGTATTATGCATCTTTCATGTATTACGCTCAAGAGACATTTGTTCAGTGGAAAAGCACCTCAAGTTGAAGCACTCCTGGCACCTGTGATTGATTTTCTCTTGTGTGGCTTTGAAGAAAAGCTGATGACTTTTTTATACTCCCAAATGCAAGCACCAGATTCACAGGACATCAGTGATCATTGTGTCTGGTTGAATATTATCTGCAGGTTTCCTCAAGGCAAACTGAATTATGTTTTTCAGCTTCCATAACTATGAATGCAATTTCTCCACATACTTTATATAGTATATGTGACATGCTGGGCACAAATGAAAACATTTTATTTAACTTTAAATTATATTGTGATGAATGGCTCAGTGAGAGTCTTGGTTTGAAAAGGGGGATTTGTGTCCATGTTGCTACTTCCATCCATCCATTATCTATAACGCGTATCAGTCAGGGTTATGGGTAAACCTGAAGCAAATCCCTGCTGACACCCCGAATAGGTCACCAATCTATTGCAGGGCTAACACAAAGATAAACATGCATTCCTGTGGGCTTAACCTATGGATAGTTTAGAGTATCCCATTGACCTTATCTGCATCAACTGTGGGAGGAAACCCACATAAGCTTATGGAGAACTTGCAAACTCTGCAAAGAAAGGCTCCACAAGGTCACAAGGTTTGATCCCAGTGCAATATCACATTTTACTGTTTAGCATTCAGTACATACAATGAAATACTCCAGACTAAACTGGGTTATATATTCCTCTCTAGCACCTTGGAATTAGTGTGATTATTTGAATATTTATGGGACTGTTAAATCTGTGTGCTTCTGTTCTGCTAGTCAGGAACAGTACTCTTCATACTATTAATGTAACACATAATAACAGTTTTACTGGAAGGTGCTGAAAGATATTTGAATATATGAAATTTGGTTAAAAGAGCATTCTATGATTAAATTGATCAATAACTCTATATAACATTCAGAAACCTCTCTGTCAGATAAAAATAAGCTAGCAATAAATTATTGCATCAAAATGAAATATTAAGTGTGCCATGAATGTAGAAATTGGAATTATTTATTTGTTTCATTGAGCAGGTAAACATTTGAAAAGAGTTAGCGTTTGTAAATCGATGTGCATATAAATGTATTCATTGAGAATCACAAGAGTTAATTTCGGGTTCTGAAAAGATCAGGTACAATAATATTTCAGCTTTAGTTGGTATGGGTATTTCTTAAAAAAAAAATCTATTACTATGTGATTTGGTAGATTTATGCTTTGATCAAGTAATATTTTATTAAACAATTAATTCTTTACTTTGTTTTAGTATATGTGCTGCACCTATGACGCCCATTCTAGTTCACTGGTTGTTGTTCCTTGGATCACTTTTGGGGTTGGTGCTTGTTTCTGCATCCCAGGAATGCACCACAAAACCTGCAGTTGTTTAGACATTACAATGTGGTATTTAGGTGAAGCGAATAACATTGATTATCTCATTACAGTGGCACCTACCAAGTAATAAGGATGTAATAGGCAGAAAGGGAACAGTTAGTTCTCCAAGTTTATGTGTTGGAAGCAAGAAAATTCGGCAGTCGTAAAGATCTGAGTGACTTTGACAAGGGCCATACTGTGATGGCTAAATGAACTAAGAACTGAGGAAGCCTCTTGGGAGAAAGACAAAATGTCTTTTCCAAACTCTATTAAAAGCAGTTGCCCTTGTTTCAACCTTGAATCTGATATGACCTGGATAACTGAAAATATACACATACCTAATGCCTAATCACTTGCATTAAGGCTATTCATTGATGAAAGACTGTGGCATTAGCCTAAAATATTACAGTCATAAGTTCCAGAATTGTCCTGTGTTCATTTCTGAGTAAAAAGTTAGGCTAGTATAACCCAGTGACCCTTAGACATTTTCTCCTATGTTCCACCATACAGCAGTTTAACATTGACCCAGACACTGTGAGGATCTCTGTCTTTTTGACAGTGAAAGATGTGCTGCATGTCCCAGGCTAGAAGCCTTCACACATTTACCTTTCAAAAGCAACAGTACTCAATAAGACAAATGGTCATGAATCAAACGCACCTTCACATAGCGAGTGAGCATTAGATGCCTTTAGAGCTGCAAAGGGAATGTCTACATTCAACTTACAACAGTTTGCATTGTTTGGGTCTGAGACTGGTGTAAGATTGAGATCCCTGATATGGATTAGGGGATCCCTCATGCATCTGCAATATACATAATAATTCACGTGATTTAAAATATACCTGAATTATTTTGTGATATAGAGGTGCTATTATTCAGCTTTGTTTGTGCTATGAAAGGAGCACCGTACCTTTTCCTTTATGATGATTCCATTGATGTTTACCTGATACATCAGGGTTATTTATAGGAAATTGGCCACAAAATTTCATGTCAAAATTATGTCGATTTAATTCTCATTCATTCATTCATTAATTTTCTAAGCTGCATAATCCTAATTAGGGTCGCAGGGAGGCTGGCGTCCATCTCAGCCAACTCTCAGGTACATCCTGGACAGCTCGCCAGGCCATCGCAGGGCTGTCGTTATAATTGATTAATTAAATGGAAAGGATACACTGAGTATTTTTCTTAGACTTGGCTGCCTTAACACATCCATTAATTCATTCATTTTCTGAACTGATTAATCCTAATTACGGTCGCGGGGAGGCTGGCGCCCATCTCAGCCGACTCTGGGCAAGGGCAGAGTACATCCTGGAGAGCTCGCCAGGCCATCGCAGGCCAGAAACACACTGACAGCAATGAAGATTACTCTTTACGAATGTCTGCAATGGTTCTTTTACATGCCTCTCACCACAGACAGTGGGAAACATGGCCGGTCTTTGATAACCCAGTTTGCTACACTGGGGGGACAGCAGTGACAACCCGGTGAGAGTGGGACTTGAACCCCCAACCTTGGAATCAGTAATCCAGCACCCTACCACCGGGCCACCACTGCCCCTTAACACATCCACATTGACAATATTATATTTTCTTATATTATTATATATAATTATAAATTAGTATTTTCCTATGTATAAGGCCAAATCGAAAGAGTCCTTTACCATATATAGACAGATCCTGTTCCTTGGGTAGACAGGTGATCCTGGCCTTGGGTAGACAGGTGAGTGGGTGGTGTAACATGGGGCACCACGCATGTAGAATGCTTGATTTTTTAGGGACCTAAAAGGTCTGTATAGGAACTTTGCTCTGGTTAGTGGTTGTTGTGGTTAATTAAGGCGTGGTCTGATGTGTTCCCTGCATGCACAAGGTTAAGGAGACCTATTTTCTTTAATCATTCAGCATCATGAAGTGTACGAAGATGATAGGTGGGAAGGTGATTTATGCTCATTATTTCTTAAATATTCCCTGTTTGTTTCATTAATTGTTTTGCATGGTTCATTTGATCAAGCCAGCAGAAGGCCTTCTATGCTGCCTATAACCTCTATAGCTAAATTTGTATCAGTCATTATAGACAATCTATAGCCTGTGATTAAACCAGCTTATTACCTAATTTTCAGCAAGACTGATTTATCCATGATCATTTATCTTTTAGCACCATGCCATTAAATGTACATAAAGGTTCCACATGGACTATTCAAACAAACTGTGAACAAAAGAGAGAAGCTTAAAGTTAATAAATTATTTAATAAACATGAACAACAAAATTGACCATTCAAATAAAATAAAAGCCCTGCGATGGCCTGGCGAGCTGTCCAGGGTGTACCCTGCCCTCGCCCAGAGTCGGCTGAGATGGGCGCCAGCCTCCCCGCGACCCTAATTAGGAATAAGCAGTTTAGAAAATGAATGAATGAATGAATAAAATAAAAACTTTTTTTTATTATTTAAAGCTGTGTGAGTGGATTAAAAATCATTATCAATCATAAACTGTTGCCATATTGTTGACATAGGTTGGTTTATAGCAGTCATGTGACAGGTTGACAGTCAATACTTGGTGCATTGCCTGTCTGTAAAATGTTTTTTTTTTACTGTATACTATGCAAATAAAGCATTATCCAAATTGTATAGCAACATTAATGTCTATTTAAATGTGGCTTCACATGACTGTGTAATTATAGGTCATAATTTAAAGTAACGTGTATAATTAAATTGTAGAAGAATTAAAAATGCCACAGTACACTTGCATTATGTGTGTGTCCTACAAGAAAGTAACAGGTTAAATTATTACACTAGGATGCAAGCAACATGCTACTTTGAAGATATTGAGTAATCACTGCAGTTATTGAAATTAATTAGCCTTGTGGAGATCTTTTAAAGAGTGTCATGACTTATAAACCATCCCTTATTTTGCACCCAGAGTGTTCACATGGCAAAAATCCATACTCAGCTAATACTATCTCATTTCTTTCTCTGCCTGCCAGTTTAAATAGTCTATATTGAATTAACTCCATAAAAAAGAAATCGATCTTTCCATAGCCCATCTTGATACTGCTTTTCGCACCACTGAACTCATAATCATCTCTGATCCAGGTATCCAGGCTTTGGGCAAGGGGAGAAAAAGCTTTGGCCGCCAAGAGTCGCAGTTATATGAACATTAAATGCATGGCACTTTCTTTCTAATTCCGTCACAGTCTTATAGTTCTAACTAAATGTGCATTCTGTATACCCTTTATTGACATTTCTGTAGAGTGCACTAACTAAAGGATCTCATTTGTCAGCAAGAGAAAGCAGCTGTGAGTAAGTAGAAATGTGTAGTTTAGAATTTAATTTATCAAACAAGGTTCTTTTAATATGTACTGCAATCAGACACAAGTGACTGTTGTATTAGTGCACAGTGACCAAGGCACATTCATTTGTCATGTCCACTAGTTAGCGGGGGTCTGATCAGCTATGTTTCATTTTTAGCTCTTTTTTTTTTTTTTTTTGGTATTAAGTCAATAGTAGGCTTTTTAATAAATCAGAGCCATGGCAGAGAACAGAGGCACAGTGGAGAAAAAAATTAAAACATACACTTGTGAATTGATGCTGACAGTGAGTGCTGGAGGGGTATTTGATGTGGATGAAATATTCCTGTGACTGAGAAACAAGAACGCCTGAATCAAAGCAAACAAGAATAATGGAGCGGGGAACGACACATTCATTATTAATGATGGAGCTTTTGCGATACATTTATTTTTTCATTTACTCATTTATTATTTTTTATTTATCATCTGATCATGTGCTGTAAGCAGAAGAGTGGTTGCATCTCAGGCTAAACTGTGTATCCCAAATGTCATACTGAGGATTAAATCAGCAATTTAAAAAGCCCACAGTTTAGATGTTAAATCTACATGAAATAGATGTAGTTCCTCTTCATCCCTCTTACTAATTTTCTATTTGATTATAAATGTGATATTCTGTGATGAGCAACTGCTGATGTCTGGCCCCTTGTTTTATTTTTTATTTTGCTGAAGAAAGAGAGCAACAGCACAGTTTACTGACTGTAAAGTAGCTTTGCATAAACAACTACATTCCTTTATCACAATGGAGATTAATTTGAATGTGTACCAGTCACAGTCACTTTTTTTTGGAATTTATGTATTGCTTTCCAGTGGCAGAAAATTGCCCAAATTTGATGAAAAATGTGCACCCACTCAATCTTTTATGCATCAGTCATATGGGAGCCATCAGACGAACATAAATTAGAGAAATGCATGGTGAAGGCCTCATTTATAAAAGCAAAAATAATCACAAAACAGTCAGCCCTCAGGGATCTGAAACACAATTTCCATTTGCTTCATATCCTTCATTTTTCTCCTCTGTCACTTTATGTACCTGGTCCTTCTCATCTAGGGACAATCATTAGACTAATTAGCAGGTAATCAATGTTTAATTAAAATGTGGCTGTTAATGAAAATGACTGGTGGCGCAATTTGGATTCGATGCTTTCTGTCCCTGCATTCTCATGTGAAATGGTTGTTATAGGAAAGTCTTCTGATCAGCACAGGTTTGAAGTAAAATGACTAAAGGTAAATGAGTACTCTTATTGGACTAGTTTAGATTGCCAAGGGATTTTGCAAAGGAGTCTCTTCAAACAAAGTTTTGTTTGGCATTACACAACAGTCTGTCACAGCATGGTTTGGGTCCTGCATAACCATATTTGCTTTATTTTGAGTAAACATTTTTGGGACATCAGCATATTTTTGTTTTAGAAAATTGCTGTATCAATAAAATGCATTATTACTAAAATGCTTCACAACAGAGGCTTGGTAATGTGCGGGTTATTCTTTTGTTAAAGACACTTTTTCCAAACTTGTTTTTTGTTTTGTACCATTTTGTCCTGTATTCGGTCTTAGATCCTTTGCTGTTTTTGGTCTCTGCACTTAGTCACCAAAATTCACACAGGTTGGCAGGTATGTGGATTATAGCAGAGGGTGCAGGTACAGGGTGTTATGGCTATTATAGGTATGTGGATTATAGCATAGACATGGCATAGTTCTATAAAAGTTTTGTGATAATTTCTTTTAATTTAGACAAAGTATAATGAGGGGTTTTAATAAAACATCTGTTTTAGCAAAGTCAGTGATTAAAACTGACCTTTGTGTAAAGCAGGGAAGTGCTTAATGACTACAGCAATACACAAAAAATGAAAATTGCATTATCAAAGTAATTAATGTCTATACTGGTCCAAGAGACATTATGCAAATGGAGGGATCTTAATGTCTTTCACAAGAGATCCCATGGTCTGATGATTGCCCATCGACTTTTACTCATGAAGGCTCTTCTGTCTATAGTTATCCTTCAAATATTATCAAATTCAATTTGAACCATTGTAATGGGGCTTTGGTTTTAATTGCATTATTGGCAGGGAAATATTCCCATATGACCTTTTTTAACATTTTAGCTTGACAAAAATCACATATTAGTAATTAGTAAAAAAGTGCTAAGTTTTTATAATAGTATGGATCAAACTATAGTTCCGGCTGCAAGGTTTATATTAATGTGCTCGTTCTAATATCGAATCATATTGTAACCACTTACACAGGCCCACTGTATTATCGCATTGTAACAGCTCACACAGAGATTTGTATGGTTACTCCATACAAACTGATTAGTACATTTGAAATGATAGGTAATTTTTGTGTGAGGAGATGGAACAGGTCAGAGCTATTTAACCGTCATCAGTAATTTTGTCAGGCTTAACTGCCAATAACTATGCAGTTCCATGGCTACATGACAAGGTGCCCTGGTCATGTTTAGGGAGATAGGCAGGATGCGTGTGAAGTAAAAGGGATTTATTTAGAAAGGCAAATGAGTCCAAACATTAATACAAAACATATCAAATGGAATCAAAACCTAGCATAGATCAGCAGATCGGCAAACAGCATAAACAGGGCAAAATCCAAAGTTAGAGAAAATAAATAAGTGGAAAAGTCAAAGAATCAGAGGGACAATGACAGAAAAAATGGCTTGGCAATGACAAACATGAGCTAAATTGATTTATTTATTTATTCATTCATTCATTCATTTTCTAAGCTGTTTAATCCTAATTAGGGTTGTGGGGAGGCTGGCGCCCATCTCATCCAACTCTGGGCGACGGCGGGGTACACCCTAAACAGCTCGCCAGACCATCACAGAGCAAACAAACACACACAACCATTCACACTCACACCTAGGGGTGATTAGGAACAGCCAATTAGCCTACTGTGCATGTTTTTAGACTGTGGGAGGAAACAAGAGTACCCGGAGGAAAGCCATGCAAGCACGGGGAGAACATGCAAACTCCACACAGAAACGCCCAAGCCTGGGAATCGAACCCGGGCCTTCTTGCTGTGAGTCAGATGTGCCAGCCACCATGCCGCCTTATTTATTTGTTTCTTTGTTTATTTATTTATTCACTTATTTAATTATTACAAGGCCAACACATTAAAACAGGTATACTTTAAAGCACACATTTTATTTGAATTCTGAATAAAAAAAATAAAATACTACATTATAAATTGTTCAGTCTGCAATTTTGTTGGCATCGTGTAGTGTTTTATCAGAAATTTATGAGCTGTATGAGCCTACTGTTTCAAATTTAACATTCTCTTGGTTGTTAAAGACATAGTATAAGGACACGCGTTAGTCTTAATTACCAGGAATTTGTATGCCATATGTGCATGATATTTATTTTCATCTGTTCCTCACAAGTCATATATTTATAATAATGTTCTTTAATTTACTGAATAATAGCACACCAGCTTTATGCTAATTTCTATTCTGTTATTTGTCCCACTTAAAAATCAGACTTCATCCCTTTCATGCATTACTCTGTTCAGCTGAAGACTCTGCACTATGAATGCATGGATGTTTTATTGATAACAATTAAAACTCTACCTTCTGCCTCAACAACCACTAATGTGAGCAATGTTTCTTAAGGATAAATATAGAATAATTACTGATAATCATTAATTATTGTGTAATTTTACATCATGTATTAGTTTATCCAATGTATTTATAACCAAATGACATTGGTATAATGTATGGAAACTGTAAAATATACTTTCCGTTGCATCAAGTACAACACTGAGGGCAAAGAATAGAAAGAAAGAAAAACATGTTTCTAGTTCTGGAAATAAGGCACGTTCGCAGATGCCTCATTAATTTAGGTACTCTTTGCTTAAAGTACTCAGCATTATCCAGGAGCATTTGACATTAGTTTTAGTTTGTCATTAAGCTTTGTATGTGGAATAATGCAGCAATTCACCATATATGTACACAATGCTTTCTGAATATAAAGTAAAGGATCAGTCAGACAGCAGCAGTAATGAAGTTAAGGGTGGGTGGATGTGCGCCACTCTTTTTCTGTTGAGATCTGAAGGATTTTGTTGAAGTTTTAGATGTAAATTCATTTTTCATAAACATCTGATGAGGTTCCGGGCCATTCTGGTTAATGGTTAATTCTAGTTTCCACTTTAAAATTATAAATTAAATTTAATGTCACTGCGACCGACGATTTATCCATCTATGCCTTTGTGCAGCTTTGTTTCTATCATTGCTATTTCCTAAGCAAATTAAAAATGTTGTAGAAAGGCAGGAAAACCTTTTTGTTGTTTCTGTTGACAAGTATAATTCAAATTGTTAGCCTACATAACTTGTGTAAAGAGAGCATGCAAGATACATGATATATACATTAGGATAAAGATCTCTGATTTTAGCAGCCTATTTTTGGCAACTTGTGATTTTCTGATGTGTTCAGTAGTTCATTATGTTATAGAAGACAAACTAGAAAGGGACAATTTGGCATGGAGTGTTTTGAACATGAGGTGGCACACTGGTGAAGTGGTTGGCATGTTCTCCATGTGCTTGTGTGGGTTTCCTCTGGGTACTTTGGTTTCCTCCCACAGTCCAAAGACATGCACAATAATCAAATTGGCTGTTTCAAATTGCTCATAGGTGTGCATGTAAATGGTTGTCTGTGTTGCTTTGTTGTGGAGTGATGAGCTATTCAGGGTGTAAGTCACCTTTGCCCATACTTGGCTGAGATAGGCTCCAGCCACCACGCGACCATAGTAGGATAACGTGAATTAATATTTGAACACGTGCTGCTGTTTGTACAGCTCCATGAACAGAGAGCAGCAGCACCGTGTCTTGTCTTTTTATGTCAAATTCATATTTTGCCCATCAACAGGTAAATACGCACATCAGTTTCATAATTCACAGATCATCAGAGCTATCATCATGGTCAATTCCTTTATTAAGATGTGGGAGACATAGCTCCCTTGCAGATTTGAATAGCCTACAGTACAGATGTGAACTCATGACTGTGTTATTCATTCATTCACCAAACCACTTAATCCTACTAGGGTTGCAGGGAAGCTGGCGTCATTCTGGCGGGAGACATCTCAGCTGACTCTTCGTGAAGGCGGGGCACACCCTGAACAGTTTGCCAAACCATCACAGGGCTAACTCACACACAACAATTCCCACTCACACCTAAAGGCAAGTTGGAGTGGCCAATTGGTTTAATGTGTATGTCTTTGGCCTTTGGGAGGAAACCAGAGTACTCAGAGGAAACCCACGCAAACAGTAAAAAAATGCAAACTCAAACCCAGGACTTTCTTGCTGTGAGGAGGATGTGCTGACCACGATGCCACCGAACACCCCATGGCTGTGTTAAGAACACACAATTTATGTTGTACTTGGTTACATGTGCTGTAGAGTCATTATGTTATATGAGTGGCTTTGGACTTAATGAGATCAAGGTTTTCTCTGTTTATGACGTACTCTATAAATAACACTAAATATATGCACTGAATATTAATTTCACAGTTTCACCCTTTATTAGAAATATTTGATTTTTGTTTAAAAAGAAGTGTTAAGAATTTGATACTTCAGTGTAATGATTTGCAGTAGGAGTGCTGTGAGACCTGTGAAAAAATGACAAAGGCAATTAACTGTTGTTAGTGAAGCTGAACCGCGCATTCATGATGGAGACAGACAAAATAAAACGAAACAAATAACTCCACATTGACCAGAAACTACTTCAGACCAGAGACTTCACAATATTTTAAATAAATCCTCAACCACCTATTGACATGTTCAGTGAATATAAATCATACCATGTACCTTACATTGTTAATGGATTTCCCAGATCCAATAATCTGTCCAGCAACTTCAAATTGTGAACAAAGTTACACAAAGCTCGCCTTTACTTAGCCTGAAAGCACCCACTTAATCAGCTAGTTTAAATGCAATACCCCATGGATATGGAATTGTACAGTTGAAGAGATGCAACTGTACAATTCCAACAAGGGTATCCGCCACTGCAGCACCACTTTCATTAAAATGAAGGCTATATAAAAATCTTTCACATTGCAGCAGGTGTGTTGGCAGCAAACATTCCTTTGCAGGTGGCAGTGCAAAGGGGCTGAACTAATCAAGGGTTGTTCCCTTATATGAGAATATGTTAAAGTCATACAACAGTGTCCATACTGTGGCATGAATTGTGATAGCTTGTATCTGAGAGTGTGTACAGCATCGGTATCTCTACAGAAGGGGCCAGCGGGGTCAGGCCCCACCAGATGTCACTGTGGAGCAGCGCACGGCATGATAATTAAAT
>JAQMYF010000021.1:32760027-32771552 GCA_030014195.1 Neosilurus mollespiculum
CCCCGCCCTCGCCCAGAGTCGGCTGAGATGGGCGCCAGCCTCCCCGCGACCCTAATTAGGAATAAGCGGTTCAGAAGTTGAATGAATGAATGAAAACTTAAAAGGCAGAAGCAAAAGTGTTTGTGTAACTATTTATAAATGCATATTTCTTTCTGAAACTATTTTGCAAGGTGAAGCTTTAATTTCTTGATATTTGCATTTAGATATTAAACAATGTGATGTTTTTTGTTTAAATCCATTTATTGATTTTTCAGATGAATCAGAGCCTTCCCCTTGGATCACTCTCAGAGAGTTAGAATTGGCCCCCATCTCTCCATTGCCCTCAGTATCATCACCAGCTCTCTACAGGGTTCTGTACTGCACCCCCTTCTCTATACTCTCTACACTCACGACTGCACTTCTGCATACTCGAGCAAAGGCATCATAAAATATGCAGATGATACAACAGTGGCGGGGCTAATTTCTTGGGAAGATGAGACTACATACAAGAATGAGGTCCTCAGGTTGTCAGACAACCTGGTCTGAGCTGATGTCGACATCAGGAGGGGAAAAAAATCTGATCCACATGCCTTCTACATAACTAAAACTTTAGACTTCTGTTCTTACATGTGGATGTCCTGGAAGACTTAAAGAATTGCAGTAGTAAAGCAGGCACAGTACTGTCTCCATTTCCTGAGAATTCTCAGAAAAAAAAAAAAAAAAAGAAAAAAAAACTTGGCAGATGAACTACTGGTGTCCCTTTGCCATTGACCTATCAAGTGTGCTGAACTACAGCATCAGTGCTTGGTTCCCCAGTTTGTTTATAATAAATATTTATTTATTTCTGTTTTTACATATTTAATATTTTCATACTCTGCTCGTCTTTTATACTACATTTTATTTTCTTTCTTTTATGCTATCTATCTATCTATCTATCTATCTATCTATCTATCTATCTATCTATCTATCTATCTATCTATCTACATTATCAATTTGTTTTTTCTTGCCTGATGACATGATGATGATATTAGCTGTTCTGGGGTCTTCAGAAGTGGATGTTGCTCCATGCGATTCTTCAGAGGAAATGCCATCTCATTTCTCATAAAACACATTTTCCTTGATTTCACACTCCTCACATCGTTTTCTTTGCATCTCTCCATTTTTCCTTGATGGGGGGGATGATGGGCTAAGATGCATGGATGAGACACAAGTGAGGAGAAACAAGGATTCAATTTAAGTGTTTTGGGTTGTACCCACTATACAGCTAGAATGAATTGCTTATCCTTGGTGTCCTGTATATTGACTCAAAATTTTTGAGATTGACTCAAAATTTTGTCAATTTTGTTTTTGTTTTAGAGAGAAACATTGAGTGGACAAATCAACAAGTTGGCCCCAAAGACAACTAAACTGAACTAAAACCCACTGCCAACGACCAGTCCAAAAATAACAATCTCTAGGAAGTAGGCTTTTGATTGTAACAATAAAAATAAATAAAAATCTACAATAAAAATATACCTTCAGAATTGTAAATATAGAGGGTTTACCTTAAGATGCAAACCTCTGGCAAGACTCAAGTATAAAAGGCTATATTAGACTTTGTAAGAAAGCCTACCCAGTTCAGGAACATGATTGTTTCGACAGATGCAGCCTGGTTCAACTTGTACCAGAATGATTGGATGAGAAGACTACAGAGGGAAGGAAGCACTCATGATCCAAAGCTACCACATCATTTGCCAAACATGGTTGACATATCTTGCAGTGGAACTTGATCACTTGATGTTTATTCATGTGGGTGCTGATAGAAGAAGTAAGATGAATTCCAAAATGCATAGAGCTATGCTATGCTGTTTAATTACTCACATAAAACCACTCACATAAAAACAAGCTCATGCACATGATACGAGAGCAACAGTGAGTGGAAAACTACACTTGTGAGAGTGATTTTCTGGTTTGCAAACACACAGAGTGATAACCGTGAGTAGAAAACCATACTCATGTGGGTGCACTTCTGTTCCTCAAATGAATAGGACCGTGTCCGTAAACGCAGGTTGTAATAAGTTCATATTCAACTCTCTCTACACATTTGCTCGCCAAGTTGACTTTTAGTCTTTGGAGGCAGGGACAGTCCCTGATGTCTCTGTTCCTTTGTTTGGCTGTTTGGTCCTTTTCACAATGATATCAGTTAGCTTCCACCTTTCTGCTAATATTATGTTTATATTCCTTTCATCTTTGCACAACAACCTGATGTAATTTTGAATGGTAAAGTTAAGATGTTAAAATGTTTACATGATTAAAATACTTTTTTATTCCCTTTTCCAGTTCTGAAACTGATGGTTGAGAAAGTAGGCTAGCTATCAGCAACTTTAGGATTTGGTAAATGCACATTCCTGCCTGCCTGTGCTATAACAAGTTTATTTAATGCTTTATGCTGAGTTTTTTTTCTTCTTCTTCTTTTTAATATGCAATCTTTTTTCAAACACTATTGATTAGGTAATTATTGTTTTCTTGATGCACACTGACTCTTCTTTAAACTAAGAACTAAATGCTTTATAATTGCTATATGCTAATGTGATTCGTCATGTTAAACTTGAAGGTAACTAGCATCCATTCCAAACCATTATCATCAACAAGGGGACAAATGGATGGTTTTAGACTCGCCAAGTTAATCAATACCAAATTGAGGTTACATTTCACCTACTGAGGAGGCAAATGAAAGGATAAACTAAAAGATGATGTGGTAGAAGTCTGGTAAAGCATCACAGAAGAAAAAGATAATAGTGCCTGTTGGCTTTATGTGTTATTACAAGCAAGGAATGTGCAACCAAATGTTAATTAGTACTATTTTATCCAATCATTTTGGTCACCTAAAAATTGGGTGTCTACCACCAAAGATATCATGTTGTTTAAAGCATTTATTCTTCCATTTATTTTCTAAGTCGCTTAATACTAATTAGGGTCGTGGGGAGGAGTAAATATTAGGGAATGAAAGTCTGATCTATTATCACATAGTCATCTTTTTATTTCAAACCCAAAAGTCTTCAGTGTACAGGAAAAACAACAGAAATGGCTTTGACATCCCAATACCTTTTACCAGGTCTGTGGAGCAATAGGGCTTCTGAACGTGATACTACAGCAATGCTAAATAGTAAGTGCTGGTAGAAAAGGAAAGGTTCCTGAATTTTGATCTTGTTTACATTGACTATTCTGCATAAGATAAGTAGATAGATAAGTTATTCAAAAACTTAATGCACAAGAGAAAATTCTATAAAGAAATAAATAATATATAAGCTGATATAGATGATGATAGGGTTTGACTAGCTTAACAAGTGTTTTGGAAGCTGACTGCAAGTAATACTAAGCTGTATTTATTTAATTTTATTTTTTTTACAGGACCAGGTGTCCTTAAAGATCAGGGATGTGTGTGTTCCTATATGTATTTTAATTAGTTTAAACATACAAAGCCCTTGTCAGAGCAAAGCAGTCAGTGTTTGTCTCCAGGTGATTGTCAGAAGCATTGATCAATAAGGATGTGAAGTGGCTTATCTCTGGAGTTGTGTGTCAATATCATCACCATCTCTGTAAGCCCTCTGATAAACAATGTTTCAGGAAACATGCAGATACTGATAAGTGGCACTTGGTGACATCTCACTTCTCCTTTCTAGGAAGTGTTTAACCTATAGAGTTTTTTTTATCTGGAGAAGACAGATTGTTTCTAGTTATAGTTGTAGCAAATGCATTCTTATGAGATAAATACTAACAATTATATATGCATAGAAAAAACTAGTAAATTACTTGGTAGTAAGTTCAATTATTTTATCTTAGTTTGCGGGCTTTTTCTCCTGAGAGAATCACATCTGCATGTTTGGAAATCAACAGGAGTGAAGCTTTTTTCTTTGTCCATCTCTTACTTTTCTATGCATAAACAAATTTATGATGGGTCTTATTTAGATAACCAAGAGACCAACAGGGGTATTGCAAAAAAAAAAAAAACTATTTACACACGCCTGTGTTGTATAAGATTTAATGTAGTGTGAAATTAAAAACCTCACCAAAAATGTTTCCAACATGTAAAAGCAGCATGCTACCCATTCATGATATTTATGCTTGGCTCCTAAAAGATGAGGCATATCCATCCCCAAAATGCATTACTGTCCACATCAGTTAGGAGAGACAGGGTTTTGAGAAAGAAAACTAAAAGTCTAGCAGTAAAACCAGCACCCATTTCTGTTTTGGAACTTCCTTTGCTCAAAACTGATCCTAGTCCTTGTAAGTGGCAGATTGGTGCCACTTAAAATGCATATTAAGCTCTGTTGACAGATTAACCACTGTGGGTTTCTTATTCAGAAATACAATTAGGAGATAAATACTAGAATATAAATAGAGGGTACTGGGTTTGAGTCCCAGGCTCGGCGAGGATTTTTCTGTGTGAAGATTTAATGTTCTTTCTGTGCTTGCGTGAGCTTCCTCCGGGAACTCTGGTTTCCTCCAAAAGTCCAAGCACAGTAGGCTATCTGGCTGTTCCAAATTGTCCCTAGGTGAGGATGTGAATGGTTGTGGATATGTTGGCTCTGATATGTATTAGTGAGCTGTTCAGGATGCACCCCTCCTTCGACTAGAGTCGGCTGAAATAAGCTTCAGCCTCCCGGCAACCCTAGTCGGATTAAGCGATTCAGCTAAGGATAGAATGGGTTGTTGCAATATATGGTTGGCAGACTGCAGGACCATCAAATAATTAGCAACAACTTACTCTTTCACTCAGAGCCCTTTTCATTCCTCAAATATCTCATTATCACTAACAGCACAAAGCTTCATAATTGGGTATTTTCTATGTACATGAGTGATGTCATACAGAGGCCTGGCAGTTTGGTGCTTAGCATTCTGGACAGCCATTTGTCATTGTGAGTTATGCTGCTGTAATTGCACTGTGCCTCTGGGCTAGACCTTGGGGAGCATGGCCTTGTCAAGGTGCATTCATGGCAGGTTATGTTGCTTTGCCTTTATTGATCAGGTGTAGCTGGGAAATCTAGCTGAGCACATGCACTGCGAATTGAAATTGTGGTACCAACTTTACCATAAAATAAGTGTATATGTACTAAAGACCTCAGTTATATGGCTTTCTTCTGCTTTGGATACTAGTGACGTTTCAGGGACAAGGATTTATTTATTTTATTATTTAAGCTTTTAGAATTTTTAGTTATTTATTTAAATATATATATTTTTTATAAGTTTTTAAAGTATTTTTAGAATGTTTTATCCACACATTATTTTTGAGTTTATTGTGAACTGCTTGGGAACAAGGCCAAGAAATTACTGCGCAAAAAATTTCACTTGAGTTCAACTCGTGCTGTAGTCCTGCCCACGCCTACACACTTACTAACACATGCAGGCACACAAGTATCCACCCTTGTCTAAGCTTACAGTATTTGTATCTCTGCTTAGAAGATGAATGAATTTGGTTTTTATCCCCATTTAGGTCTGTTATCAATTAGAAGCATTGATTTAACCAGCTTTGCTGCAGGTAATGTTCAGTGGTCTTCTGTCAATGTCTAGCTCTACAGTCCTGTGAGGAGAAAAGAAAAATCAATAGCTTGCTTTCATGTGCAATAAAATTTGTTGTTTTGTTGGAAAATAGTACAGTAATCAAGCTGTGTTAAACAGATGATGCTTGTACCCAGTGAACATGGTTCACGAGGGCATTAAGTGTTCTACATTCAACATGAATTCAATTTAATTTAAGTTCTTCCAAAGAGGAAGGGAGATTTGTATTGCTACCACAGGCTTGCCTGTCAAGTTAAGAATATCTGAAAATTTTAAAGTGTGAACTATGTATTCATATAATATAAACATATGTATCTGTGCATTTTAGCCCTGCTGGAATGATAATCTCTCTGCATTTGCCAGAAAGTTGATACCACTAAAAGAGAGCTCTCATCGATCTGCCACGCTAATAGTGTGAGCAGTTTTCTGCAGCTAAGCCGAGAATAAGAACGTGTTTGTCACACACCTGACCACAGCATGTTGACCAGAGCTGACAGCACTCGTTACCCTGCCTGCTCATGGCTGTGTGTCCTTTACAAAGCCCAGAGCTGCCAAAGTTCCTGTCATTCGCCCATCCTGGAGGAGATTAACAGCTTGTCACACTCCCCCCACAGCTAAAAATATTCTGTCTGCACTGCTGGAGGGCTGGCCAAGCGGAACGGGCTGACGGCTTGCCTCCTGTCTTGCTCTGATCGTCCCTCCCTGTCCCGAACAGCCTGAGCTGTCCCATCTTGCCAAACGTGACCTTTAGCAAGGCGTCTGCCCGCACACTGGGCCTGTCTGTCCACTGCTGCTTGACTGTCAGATCCTTATGTGTCATTCTATGCCTCCAATCAGAGCCTCAGGGTCATGCGGCTCCTCTGTGACAACCTCTGACCTGTTTCTGTCTGTGGTAGGCATGAAGACATAGGCCACATCAATATCTTGTCTGCAAATCTATAAATGCATTTAAATTATTCGGTCATTCATTCATTTTCTAAGCCACTTAATCCTAATTAAGGTCGCGGGGAGGCTGGCGCCTATCTCAGCTGACTCTGGTTGAAGGTGGTGTACACCCTGAACAGCTCGCCAGACCATTGCAGGGCCAACACACATACAACCATTGACACTCACTCCTAGGGGCGATTTGGAACAGCCAATTAGCCTACTGAGCATGCTTTTTTTGGACTGTGAGAGGAAACTCGAGTACCCTGAGGAAACCCATGCAAACAGGGGAAGAACAGGAAAACTCTTAAAAACTGTGAACCCTGTGAGGTGGACGTGCTAAACACTGCGTCACTGTGCCGCCCGCATTTAAATTATGTGAAATCAGTTTGATCACAAGCTATGCTGCAGAGACAGAGACAGTTAGTTATTTAGAAAGCAGTGTTTAGTCTTGGATTCAGACATAGTTTCAGAAAGTTTATGGTCTCTAAGTAACTCTTTTCTCAATGTCAATGACAATTTCTGCACTGTACTACTCTGCACTATACTCTACATTTTATATTATATTGTCACATTTTGCACATATTTCCTTGTTTGTGTTCATAAACTTGGCCAATAAAGCTGATGCTGATACTTTTTTCTTTGCATTGGACTTTTAAAAAATAATAAACAGTATTAAGCTGGGGATCTTTAATCTTTAATTATAAAGGGGATCTTTTGTATTGGCATCACTTTTAATGTAAAGGTTTCATGGCTGAACATATTAAGATTAACCTCTTGAGACCCATCTGTACTCATATGAGGACATCATACACACAACAATTTTTTTTAATAATAAATAATTATCAAGTTCCCTTATCTTTAACACAGAGCAAAATGTTCATATGATGCCCACTAGGGGAGACATTTCATTATAACTATTGCAAGTTGGAACAATCCATTTGTGCCTGGCAGAGCTACCTTGAACTCTATGAATGCCGTTCTAGTTTGTGTCTGTCTTAATTACAGGCTGCAGGGCAACAGAATGTGAATATTTTAAAGTATATGAAGTATATACTGTATGTATATATGAAGTATTGTGTATTGCACATTACAGCATATAGTAAGTATTCGACTATGGAATTTTACATGAATTTGAGCCATCGTATGTATTGAAAATGTTGTATAAAGGTTGCCAATATGTTTTTTTTTTTTTGCAATTAATATTGATTGCATTAGTATTAGCTACTCTTACTGCAGCTTTACTATTCATTTGCTCACTGAAGGGTATGTTGCGAGTTATGTGTTAACCACGTTTCACCTGCAATTATTATTATTATTGGGTAAATAGGTTTGCTCTAATTACCACCTTTACTCCCTCTGCTCACTTTAGAACCTGCTGATGTTGAAGTATCACTGTCCTTGTTAACCATCAAAACCATGAGTAAAAAGACTCACCTAAGGGTCACACATTTGCATTTCACTTGATGGTGAAATGTCAGAAAAGCACAAAGGAGATTCTGTTGTTTACTGGGATATAATTCTCTGCATGCCAACTACTCTTATCAGCCTCTGAAGGCTTGGCCACGCTTTGGGAATTGCAGATTTTTAGGAATTGAAAACGATGGAGAGGGCAGGCTGGTAAAAAGGGGTCATCCCTGTAGATAGATAAAGGAACAAGGTAGACAAATGGATTGGAAATGCTGGGTGAAGGTATCTTTTTTTTTTTTTTTTTTTTTTTGTTAAATGTAAAGGAGCCCTGCAGAGTCCTCTGTCCCAAAGGCTGTTTTGGGCTTGTTTTTAATGCAGCACTTTCAAGCCTTGCACCAGTACAATAGCATGGGTGTAGAATCAAGCCTCACTACACTTTCTCCCTTGCTAATTACCTTTAGGTGTTTGTTATGCTTATTAAAATTAATTCTCTTTCAAAACTTCTGAGTTGTTTCATAGCATGGAAAAATAAATGTAAAAGCATGCATTAAAAGTTTTGAGAAAATTAATGAAAAGTCTACCAGGGATGAAAAGTTCGACACTGAAATAATTCAGTGTAAAACCTTTCAAATTTACCATAAATAAGCATACGTTTGAACAATAAAGTGGATGTAGCAAAAAAAAAACAAAATGGACACAGATATATATTCAAAGTCTTTGGTACCATTTTATGCTATAAACTTTTTTATAGATGTTCTTATGGAGTTGATATGATATAGATTACTGAGTAAGTACAAAAACATTTTAGATTTCCAAAAAATTAGTTTTCCAGCAAAAAATAAATTGTGTGTCAATAAAAAAGCAGTATGAGACACAAAAGTCCACTTACCAGACAAAAACGTAATCCGAAAAAAAAAAAAAAACAAATTAATTAATTAATATGAAATTAAAAAGAGCATCTGCAACAGTCATTCATTTCTTTACACAAACACTTTTTTTTAAAGCTAAGCAAAATCTGCCACACTAAATACTGACTTTGTTTCATTTATTATTGTTTATAGCTCTTGATACTATTTCTTTTTTTCATGTAGAAACATTTAGTTTCATAACTTTTGATGACATCTTGGCTCTACAGTATTTCGTTTTGTGTGCCCAAGAATCAAGAATGAGTATATACATGTAACATAGGTTCTAAAATTCATCATTCCAATCTACATTTATTTGAGACTAGTATAGAGAGTGATTAGATACCCTCATTGTTCCATAATGAAATCTCACTCATGTTTCAAACTCACGCTGACTCATAAGAAAGAGTGAGATTTTGAGCAGCAGGGACCATTCACTAAATTCGTGTAGGGATTTTAGGAGGATATTCCTTTTTCCCTGTCAATAATCACAACCGAACAGTTAAGGAAAAAACAAAGTAATAATTGTGTTGTGCTAAAAACCTCTAAAATTACCACCACATTAGGCATGTCTTGTGTTCAGACAGGGAAGCCATCATGGTGGTTGTGTTGTGGTTTAGCAACACTGTGAAAATGAAATAGTAAGCTTAAATAGATGTGCTTATTCAGAATACACCAAAATGTGTAAATGCTCTCCGGAATGTACGTGTTCACTTGAGCGCATTCGAGAATGTCATGTGAGCTAGAACACAAATGTGAGAAACATTGTTGGGCCTGCTCAATATAGGTTTCTAATCCCTCTCTCTCTGTTGGTAACAGCATCTATGCACGTATGTACTGTATGTACATGTACCTAAAAAATAATGATTGTACTGCAGGAAATTGTAGGTTGTATTCTAATATGACATTTCTTTCTTTCTTTTAAATTTATAATATAATTGGCAGCTTTAGACACCAGCTGTCTCCTTGTTTACGAGTGTGTGTGTGTTTTAATACTTTTTTACATATATAAATAGAAAATTGCTTTTGTATAAATGTTGTCACAGTCTGCAAATATGGTTCAGTAATGATTTATAATCCCGCTATCTGGTGTCACCCAGAAGAGGATGGGTTCCTTTGAATATAGTTCCTCTCAAAGTTTCTTCTTCCTGTTGTCAAGGGGTATTTCTGTGCCACTGTTGTCACTGACTTGCTCATTAGGGGCATAAATTTACATCCAGATTTCTGTAAAGCAGTTTGCCCTTCTCATAGGTTCAATCTTAAAAGGAAAAAACCCAGAATAATTGAGTTTATCAATGTGTGGATTAATTCTACAAAATTAACTACATTAATTGCATTTACATTTGCATTTAGTATGTTTTCCTACAGCCAGGATGATAGAGACCTAAAAAAAATAAATTCAGCGTTCGCTGAGGATTGAACCCTAATTGTCCACCTGAAGGGTTGTGACACTATTACTGGGCCATGTTAATACAGTGGTAATTTGTCAGATGTACTCCACATATTTCAAAGTAATGGACATTATATTTGTTTAAATTATGTTTAGTATAGGCAATATGATTGCATTTTAAATGTAAGTCGCAGTAATTAGTCAGGTAGTCAGCGTAAATACCATTAATGGGTACACTTACATTTATGGAACTTTGCAGATTCCCCTATCCAGAACGACCTATATTTTTTTATGCAACTGAGGGTTTAGGGTCTTGCTGAAGGGCCCAACAGAGGCAGCTTGGTGGTACAGGGGTTTGAATCCCTGAACTTCGGATCAGTAACCCAGAGCCTCAACCACTAAGCCACCACAGCCCTATACCTACTTCCCTCTGTATGTAATTTTGAAGCATAGACTAATTTAAGAATTCAACAATTGCGTGTGAGAGGTGGCACAGTTGCGTAGTGGTTACCACTTCTGCCACGGCAAGAAGGCCTGGGTTCAAGTCCCAGGCTCAGCCTCTCTGTGTGGAGCTTGCGTGTTCTCCCCGTGCCTGCGTAAATTTTCACCCGGGAACTCTGGTGTCCTCACACAGTCCAAAGACATCCACATTAACTGACTATTCCAAAGTGCCCCTAGGTGTAAATGTGAGTGTGAATAGTTGTGTGTCTGTGTTCGCTTGGCAAAAGTTTGGTGAGCTGTTCATGATGAGCTCCAACCTAACCCAGACCATGATAAAGGATAAAGTGGCTCAAAAATTTACATGACATGATTGTGTTGATGACATTAAGATCCCAAACTTGATATCCAAACCATTTAGAATGCCATCTGTGGACATCCTATTTATCTGCTAGAGTCTTGCTCATCTGATGATTGGTGTAAAACTGACAACCTTACCACTGCCATGTATTCTCAGTGAAGCACACACTGAAAGAGTGGGCCAGCTAGCATATGAACAACAAATTTAGGTCACAGATATATATTTATATTTCAATTGTAAATATTAAGTTAAAGTTAATTAAGTCAACTGAAAACTGTACGCCTACAGTTGCGCCTACAATTTGTACGCATACAGTTTAAGCAAGAAATTCACTTACGGTCTGACAGGCTCAAACGTCCATGCTGTATTTTGCACTTTGAGATTCTACACTGCCCTCTAGTGCCAACTGCAATTAAAATTAAAAACCTGAATTAGATTCGAACAGCGAATGTACTTGTGTGACAGAGTTGACATAGTTCTAGGGGACATAACTTCATATGCTGGAAATGCCAAAATGTATTAATTTTCTGTCTTTGTACATATACAGCTTAAATTGTCAACACATGAAGGTACTTTTATA
>JAQMYF010000021.1:32785941-32796214 GCA_030014195.1 Neosilurus mollespiculum
CTATCTATCTATCTATCTATCTATCTATCTATCTATCTATCTATCTATCTATCTATCCATCCATCTATCTATCTATCAGTTTGCAGTTTGATGTGTTGCATCTTTGTAAGGCATGCCATTTTCTTCCCTAGCAAAGTATAGGCCACTGCCGTGCCTTATACATAATATCTAACTTTGTTTTATTATTGCCTTAAACAATAAATGAGGAGAAAAAGTTTCCATTCTTCTTTAAGTGCCACCATTCCCTGGTGCTGGCCGTGCCTGACATCTGTTAGCATAATGTTGCAAAGAGCCTTCAAGGCAAGAATAACTGATCTCCCAAGCACATTATCATTTATTAATTTTTTTTGGAGAGTAACATCTGAGGGTAATTACCAGATGGCAAGTGGTCTGGCTAATTAGTGTTGGCTTGATCTGTAATAAAGGAACAGTAGGCAGAGCACACGAAGGGGCTTGACCAGTCCGTGTTGGTTTTCCACTTTTCACTCACTCTTTTCACCTGCTGCTTTTTAATGTGCCGTCACTAACACAGGAGTAATGGACTGAAATGTTGCATGTGCCAGTAGAGACACTGAACACTCGGTAGCTAGAGAAAACCCTAAATTAAGCAAAGATTACTCTGGACTGCACTACAGTGTCATAGTGGCTTTGGTTAAACCACTTCATCACACTCCAATGATCAAACTTAAATGCAAATTTGAACCTAAATAGCACAGTCCACTGGGATATCTTGAAATAGCTAGGTTGTCAGGTTTGAGCAGAATTATGATACTTCAGTACACATCTGTGTGCTTTCTATCGTGCCCGTTCTTCCTCTCTTTTTCATAAGCTTTTCTCCGCTTTATTCAAGCTGTCAAGGCAGTGGTAACATTCTGTGTCTCTGGGTACATGATCTGGAACTTTCTGAGAGGCAGCAGACACTAATCACCCCTCTCTTGGTGCTTTACAGAGGGGACGAGGAGAGGGAGAAAACATGCTTTGCATGGTTCCCTTCTTTCACTTTCAAGCTTGAGCAAGCCACTGGAGGGGGAGGCTTGTCTGAATGGCATGAACAACAGAGAACATGGAAGGAGGACTGAGCACAGACAATGCAATCACTCTTCTTGATATCCGTGCCTCAGCCCACACACCCGAATCTCACTAGAAGACATTGATATGATGGCGTAAAATGAGATGTCTAGTACAAGGAAATGACCTGTTTTCCTCTCCAACTTTGTTTTCATAGTGTTTGCTCATTTATATGAATGTTGTGGGAATACAGGGAAACCCCTCCACTCAATTTCTTCTCTGTGGCTTAATGTAAAATAAATTTGTTGCATTATACTATATCACAACTCACTCCAACTATATCACATCAACGCAGGTGTGTTCTGGCTCACAGTAAAAAGGATTCTTATTAAGTGGGCTAACCATTATGCACAGATTTACATTTAAGGATATTAAGGGAAAATAAAGAGACTCAAATATTAATTCAAAACAGACACAGCTAAAATTAAATATAAATTGTTATGCTAGATTTAAAATTTGTGCTTTTTATGTGGCACAGCTTTTTGGTTTGTGTTAATGGTGTTGAAGTTCTTCTAATATTGTGCCTATACACCCACCTCTGCACACCCTACCACTATTGAACCTTTCAGGAATGCAAATTAATGAATAACAGACAAACATTTAGCAGCCTGTTTGAATCCCACTTTCTCAATACTTTCCAGATAAGGGTAGCATGATTGTAATTTGGCTTGCTAGACACCTCGCACATGTGCTTTTCAGTAATAGAACTGTTAGAAGTCACTCTGTGGAAATGCCTCTTCTAGATCAGTCCACACCCAGATTGCTGGGGTACTGAGTAAGCAACACTAACCACTACAATCTTCTGCCACAAATGGTTTAATCATGTTCATTTAATTCTACAATTATTACTTCTTGTCAATATTTATACCCCTGCAAGGCTTTATTTCATAATAGGATCCTGTTAATACTATGAGAATATATCACATTCACTCAATATAATTCAAGCTAGTAATTAAAAACTTGTTTAGAATTAGTATAAGCCAAAAACAAAACAAAAAAATAAAAAATAAAAATGAAATATTTTATATAAACTTTATGAAATATTTTCTCATAAATCTGACCAAACAAATATTCTCATTGTTATTCTCACTGTTATATTCTCAGTATTCTCTGTTTCATTCATTGTTGCTATAAGCCGGCCTACCTATTGTCTGTTTGAGAGTTTCAGCACTTTAGCTTTGTTCATCTACTTGCAACCTTCCATGGATAACTTCACTGAAAACATGACATCAGTGTAGAAATTAAACTCTGTGACCATTCTGTCTATATAGATAGGAGGCCACAGGTATCTCACATTTTTAATGTTGGATGCTTGTCTTATTCTATTTCAATTCTTTGAAATATTTGTTCAGCAAAGTGTGAAATGCTGAAACATCTGTTGTGCAATTAGATATTTAGACTCAGCATGGACTGAAAATGCCTGTCAGTCCCAGCCTGTATGAACATAGGTATGAAGAGTAACATAGCTAATTGGGCAGCAGCTGGAGCCCCCACATCTGGATGCTTCAGGCAACACGGATCATGTTTCACTTGCTGATGTCCTTGCCTATTCTGTCTGTTTATAAATTGTGTGCTCTGATTGGCTAATCTGCTCCTGAAATATCACATCAACGTATGTATGTATGTGTGTGTGTGTGTGCGTGTGTGTGTGTGTGTGTGTGTGTGTGTGCGTGCAAATATATATATATATATATATATATATATATACAACCTGTAATCTAAATGCATCTTGAATCACAAAATAGTCTAAATTGGTGAAGTTAAATGAAAAATTCAAAATGATAAAAAAATAAACTCAATTGTGCTGCACGAATATGTATTCACCCCTTTTCTATGAAACCCCTGAATAAGATCTAATGCTATAAATTACATTTAGAAGTCAGTTACACAATGAATTAAATAAGGTCCACCTGTGGGAAATTTAAGTGTCAAATGATTTCAGTGTATACACAGCTGTTTTGAAAGGTTCCAGAGTCTGCAACACCACTAATTAAAAAGCAATACCAAGCAAGCAACACAATGACCAAGACCAAGGAGTTCTTCAAACAGGTCATGAGTAGTAAAGAAGTACAAATCAGTGTTGGGTTTAAAAAAATAATAATCCCAAAAAAAAAAAAAAAAATTCCATGGAGCACAATTAAATATGTCATCAAACAATGGAAAGAATATGGCACCACAACAACCCTGCCTAGAAAGGGCCATCCACCAAAACTCACAAACTGGGTAAGAAGGACATTAATTAGGAAGGCTACAAAGACTGGGGACTGGTATCTGTCCACACTCCACAGAGCTGGGTTTTTACAAAAGAATGGCCAGACAAAAGTAATTGCTTACAAAAAATAATAATAAGAAGAAAACACATTTAGAGTTTACCAAAAGTCATGTGGTAGACTTCCCAAACATATGGAACAAGGTTCTCTGTACAAATGAGACTAAAATACTTTTCCCAGCAAAGGAATTGCTTGGCTGGCACAAATCCAACACCTGCCATTACCCCAAGAACACAATCCCCACATTTATGTATGCTGGTGGCAGTATCATGCTGTGGGGATGTTTTTCTTTGGCAGGGACTGGGAAACTGTTCAGAATTAAGAGAATGATTGATGGTGCTGAAAACAGGCAAATATTTGAGGACAAGAAATTGTTGAAGGAGCTGGAGAAGTTTTGCTTTGAAGAATGGGTGAAAATCCTAAAAGGCTAAATGTGCCAAGCTCTTAGAGACATATGCTGAGAGATTGCAGCTGTAATTGTCGCAAAGGGTGACTCTATAAAGTACTAACGTTTGGGGCTTTTTATATTATTTATACATAGAAATGTAACTGACTTTGGGTGAGAGGATGGTACACCTTGAAAAGGTCACCAATCTATCGCAGGACTAACACAGGCACAAATGGCCATTCACACCTATGGTCAATAAAGAGTAGAGGTTGCCCTAATGTCCTTGGACTGCGAGAGGAAACCGGAGTACCTGAATGTAACCTACACAAGTACAGGGAGAACACGCAAACTCCACACAGAAAGATAATTCTATGAACTGAATAATTGATATATTTTTATATTTCATCAAAATATGCAGTTCAACCAAATCTTCTGAGTTAGTTATTAACCAATATGTAAGGCATGATATTTCATTGTGCAGATGTCATTAGTACTCAACAGTAGCAGCCTTTTAAGGACTCTCAAATCTTAAAATACCATTAAATATGAATACATTTTCATCTGTTCAGAGTGATAAGCAGAAAACCATAGCCAGTGACCTATGCTCTGCTTTTCAGATATTAATCTTTCATCCTTCCCTTCATTAAGCTAGCTAAGCTGCTGAAATCCTGTCTTCTGCCTGCAGAGACATATTGCATTGATGTGTTAACTTGTTTTAACATGAGTGCTTAATGTATTTCAAATAATTAGACTGATTAAGCATTTGTTAAAAAGTTTTTTTTTTTTTTTTTCATCTGATTGACCTTTCCTCAGAGGAGTATGGCTGTGCATGGCCAACAGATTGTTCCATACCCTCTATTATTGTGCTGTGGAGCGCGAGGGCAGACAGGAAATGGATAATGTGGATGAGAGTGCCCCTGCTGCTGAAACGCAACCCCGAGAACATGATTAATGGCACCCAGCTCACATCCTCTTGCGTTCTGTCTATGTCAGGAGTCAAGTGGGCTGCAAACAATAATAAACAGTCCAACTCTGATCTTACTCCATTTGAACTGGCCTACACACACATGCACACAGAGTCATACAAATGAAAAGTCTGCTTATGGTTTGTCTGCTTATGAACAGTTATAAGGTGACATATCCTGTACCTTTCAATATTAATAAACAGTTGATAAGCAGACAGCATGGTGACATAGTGGTTAGCCTCACAGCATGAAAGTTCTGGGTTCAAGCCTCGTTCCCGGCAAGAGCGTTTCTGTACGTTTCTGAGGAGCTGTTCAGGGTACACCTTGTCTTTCACCTAAAGTCGGATTGGATGGGTTCCAGCTTCCGTGTGACCCGAATAAAGGATGAAGTGGTTAAGACTATTATTTTTAAGCCATTATAAAAATCAGTTATGTGAATAGAAAAAATGTATAAAGTGTTACTCCGGCAGCTACAATTAGAGCATATAGATTTTTCTTTTGTAGTCCAAAGGGCCACATTGTTATTTTGTCTGCACAGTTCACATATAATAGTTAGTTATTAATTAATTCATTCAATCATTTTCTAAGCCACTTAATTCTAAATTAGGGTCGCGGGGAGGCTGGGACTCATTTCAGCCGATTCTGGGCCAAGGCGGGGTACATACTGAACAGCTTGCCAGGCCACTGCAGGGCCAACACACATTCAACCATTCACAATCACTCTAACATCTAGGGGCAAATTGGAACTGCCAATCAAACTACTGTGCATGTTTTTGGACTGTGGGAGAAAAGAGGAGTGCCTGGAGAAAACCCACGCAAGCATGGGGAGAACATGCAAACTCCACACAGAAACGCCCCAAGCTCGAATTCGGGACATTCTTGCTGTGAGGTGAATGTGCTAACCACTGTGCCACCGCACCGTCCTTTCATCATTAATTATTCATTCAATTCATTATTTTAGCTTTGTCTTAGATGGTTCAGACTTGAGTGTTCTGTTTAAGTCTGTCATGTTAAACACATTTAAACAAGAACCTGTGAAAGATCTAATCACACACACACACACACACACACACACACACACACACATGCACACACACACACACACACACACAATAGACTTAGCGAAGAAGGCTTGTGACTTTATTTAGTAGCTCTATTTCTCTCATCCTTCCCCTGAGTCCATCACTTCACACTGTCACATCCCTCTCGGCTGGAACTCAGGAAGTGCCATGGTCAATCAGCTCCAGAAGTCCTGTTGGATTCCCTGTGCTGTGGAACTGACTCTTTTACATTCAGTGTTATACTGGATCACAGTTTTGAATTTGTAGTAATTTGTAATTATATTTATGTATGAAATATGTATGTATGTATTTATTTATTTATTTATTTATCTTATACTGTATTAATTCTGCAAGGGAAATTTTGACTTCTGAATTTCACCCATCCAAAGTGAGCACACACACGTAAACAGTGAGCAAAGACACACTATGAGCAGTGGGCTGCTA
Source organism: Neosilurus mollespiculum (assembly GCA_030014195.1). NCBI lineage: Eukaryota > Metazoa > Chordata > Actinopteri > Siluriformes > Plotosidae > Neosilurus > Neosilurus mollespiculum. Next base: position 32,792,138 of record JAQMYF010000021.1, read on the forward strand.
CACATTGCAGTTGGGGTTAGGTGCCTTGCTCAAGGGCACTTCAGCGATGAATCTGGAGGAAGGAAAGTTTGGGAATCGAACAAGCCACCTGTCAGTCCAAAAGCTGCTTCTCTAATCATTAGGTTGTGGCTGCCCCCTTATAAATATTAGGCAAATCTAACAGTGAAATACAAAGCAAAACTCTTATTTAGACTATGGAAATAAGATCAGTTTTACCTTCCTTGAGGAAAAGCTTTAAGTTACTTAAAATGACATTAAATCTAACTTAGTTCCTCTGTGTAGCAACCTATAAATGGACGGATGTGATTGTATAAGACCTATTAGTCTCCCACACTGCTGGGGATGACAATGCCTGCTTGACAGAACTGTCACATTCATTGTGTCATGTTGGATTTGGGGGGAGGGTTGGTGGGGGGAGGGTGAGAGGAAGAGAATCTCCTACTCATGAGAGTCCACTTTATCTCAGTAATTGGCTCAGTAATAGGGGAAACGCTGTTTGTATGCTTGATAGCAGAGGCAAAACACATACACACACACACACACACACACACACACACACACACACACACAGAGCATTTCTTTAAGCCCAAGAAAAAAAGAGGCCTGTAGGCGGTTTTCCTTAACCCACCTCGTTACTGTTATGTTTGAGCAGCCGGGGGAGGAAAGCAACTCTTCATTTTGACCTAATTGAGGCATGTATTCCATTGCTTTCTCAAACTTGCCATGCTGTGAGAATGTGTGAGTTTTTATCTGTGGAAATAAACATACCTTATAGGCATTACACTAAATGTCATGTATGTTGATTTTACGAAGCCAGGTTTACATATAAATGTCATAAATATTTATGCCTGCTATATGTGTATCTGCTGTCTTGTATGCAAGTACTGGTGAGGAGGACATTGTGTTTTGCTTTTTCTCTCTTGGGCGGCTAACCATGTCCTTGCTGGGGAAGGTAGCCAGAGTTTGCCAATAAGTAGGGATTGGTCTTACAATAACACACCTTTGAAACCCCTTTTGACTGTTATACAGTTAAAACTTACAGTTTATACTGGGGCCACAATGACCACAATCTCCATGATTTGAGAAAATTGTGATGAGCCTGAGGGGGTTGTGGGATCGAATTATGATGGTCTTGAGGGAACTTGGTGGAATCGTGATGAATTTTAGGGAACTTGGTGGAATTGTGATGATCGTGACAAGATTTTTGACTGTCAAAAATTTTGCCAAGATTATTATGATTTATGATTTGATGACAATCATGATAGAACATGGGAATCGTAGTAGTGCGTAGTAGAGCTTAATGGACCTTAACAGAGCGTAACAGACCTTAATGAGCCATTATAGGGGCTTGAAAAAACGATTCCTTTAAGTTTCATATCTTGAATGCATCCTGCCTCCTTTTTAAACCCCAAGCGTGTTCTATGCATGGTCATAAATCATGGAGCTCAACACTTTTTTGAATTGTGGAGATTGTGGGCATCATGGCTCCAGTGTAAACCCAAGTTTACGGCCCACTGCTACTTCTCACATGATGTTTTGCATTAAAAACATCATTACCACAGCATGCATCAAATGAACCATGCACCAATGACAGCTAACTGAAATATCGGGTTCTTCTTGGAACTGAAACATCAAAAGACATACTGATGTCTTGAAGCATAGCATTATCGTTTTGGAATGTTTTGTAAACTTGGAAGTTATGTTTGTTAGAGGTTTGTGGATTATAGTTGCTAGCTCTGGATAGGGCCAAAACAGTGAATCGATCAGATTAACCCTACATCATTTTAAAATATGTGCTCGTGTAGAACAAAAACCCAATTAACATCCTGGTGGAAACATTACTTTCATTTGTCACATTCAATTTTCACATTCAGTTCAATTTATAGTTTTTATACCTGCACAAGTTTCCTTTTGAATCAAGTATGAATGTGTACACATTGCAGAAAGTGCAGTTTAATAAAGCACTTAATAATATGACATAATTTACTTAATTACAATAATGTAGCATAGGGTATAAATTTTTTTTTTCTTCAGTTTCCAGTAATCTTGTTAATTATGCTCACAAGATGAAATTAAATCAGTAATAAACAAGCACCATGTTGGTGCAGCAGGTAGCATGGTCACCTCACAGCTTAAGGGTTCCTAATTCAATCCTGTGCTCTGTGTATTTGTGTGGAGTTTCTGTTTATATTCCTACTCTTCTCCACAGTTTCTCAGTTTCCTCCCTCTATCCAAGTGCCTACACTAAATTGCCTCCATGTGTGAATGTGTGTGCATATGCCAAAATAAACTTTCACTTATATGCACAATAATAAAGTTCAAGTGGGTGTTTCCAAAGTATACTTAATTTTTCACTGATACAGATGTGTCTCAGTGCACAAGGGACTAGAATCTCCCATGCCTTCAAAAAGGTTTTGGTCTATGCCGATGCTTCCCTTGACTAAATTCCATGACTTACATGCCATGAAAGCAGTTGAAGGCACTTTGCTTCAGGTAGAGCGAAGCCAAATCGTGGGGTTTCTTATATAAAAACATTCTACTCGGGCTCTACCATTGCCTTAAGCACTGTTTCATCTGCGCTCCTCTGAGGGCTGCTGTAAATCAAGCAGCATATTATACCGAAACACCATATTGCATTTTAAGGTGGAGGTAGATCTCCTTTTAACAATGATTACACAAGTAGAAATACTGCTTGGGTTCCATTTGTTTAAAACTACAATAACATGTACTGTAACCTTATATTACAGGTTTTACATCGCATGGTATGTTAGCAAGCCTGGTAAATGATTAGTTTAATTCAAATATAAATATCAATGAAGTTGAATTTAAATAGAAGCTACTGTTTTCTTAATCCTATACCAAAATGCCTGTTCTGCAATTATTTATGCTAATGAAAAAAGGTATCCGGCTACAAGTTTTTCCGACCTCGTCTGCATGTTACTGGAGTGCACTGACATGCAGTATATCAACTTGTGAAGACTGGATGGATGACCACATAATTACCCACAATCCCTACCAGTCCTCGTTCAAATGTGTTTTTATTAACAACTTTTTACACATCAAACCTGTCCTTATACACAGGTATAGTAAACATTTAATTTGGATGTCTATATTAATTCACCTTGGTCACACAGAGGTAGGAATTACATCACAATTAACATCACCTGATTTGACTAATTATATTTTCAAAATCAGTGTCTGTTTTATAGTTTGACTGAATTTCAGTGGCATTTAAGTGATAAATAGGAAAGCCGATGTTGCACATTTTTTCCTAAACAACAACCAAAATGCACGGGGATTTAACCCACTCCATTACTTTAAATAATAAATAATTTAATTTATAAGCCTGCCTTCATTTTGATCTTACAAGCAATAGGTGTGATTGTATTGCATAGAGGAGAATACCCATAGCTAAAATGTATTTTTAAAAAAAACAAAAAAAAAAAACAAAACAAACAATCACTTAATGAGCCTAAGCTGAACACCTGTGCACTTCCACTTAACTGTAATACCAAGCCTGACCTACTGGGAGCGGCAAAAAGCATGGTTTGAAAGTAAGGCAGTTTCCCAAAGTAGAAAATAAGATCACAAAAGGCATGTGTAGAATACAGGCACCTTCAGAGAACAGCTTTTTAATGCTGATGCTGAAAGAAGAAAAATGAGACAATAGAAACAACAGCATTCACATGTTTTATAAGATGATTCCTTTTACACTTTACCTACCTGGGCTTCACCTGTAGGTATTCGCACCCGTTGGATCAGTGTATTGCTGCATGCTCAGTTTTTGCCCATACACAATGTGCATGTGGAAACATGGAGAAAAAAAAATGCTTCATGCACACTGTATGTGGACCATATATGTGGAAGTTATACATTAACTATAAATCCCTGAGCCATCTGGACAGTGTAAAGGGAAATTATGTGAAAATGTTGTTTGTGGACTACAATTCAGCGTTTAACACCATAATCCCCTCCATACTCACCACTAAGTTGGAGATAATGGGCCTCAGCCCATCCCTGTGTCGCTGGATCTCCAACTTCCTGACAGGCAGACCACAGGTGGTACGGTTGGGCAAC
>JAQMYF010000021.1:32849284-32869470 GCA_030014195.1 Neosilurus mollespiculum
TCGCTAAGATAATGCGGTGCAAGACCATTAAGTGCTTTATAGGTTAAAAGTAGCAATTTATATTCAATTCGAAATTTCATTGGGAGCCAATGCATTGTAGATAAGATGGGGGTGATCTAGGCTGCTGCCCCCACGACCCGACCCCAGAACAAGCGGAAGATGATGAATGAATGAAGTCATGGAAATAACATGGTGAAATGCAACTTCACCCAAACACAGAGAACACGTACCATGTAAATGTATACAATTTTTTTCTTATGATTTATGATGCCCTGAAATTTTAACATGATGTCTTATCAGTTGGTTTCCTGGCTCATCATCTCTTCCCTCTTTCAGAAGATTCATGCAGAATATCACTATCTGAAAACCCTGATCTTACACACAACTGTTCTAGACCCGTAGGGATAGAATAGGCTTGAAAATACTGTGGGTTAAACTGATTGTTTCAGAGATTCAATAAGTGGTACATCATTGAGCAATCTTCCTGCTACAGTGCTGTTATTTACTCTTAGACACACAGTCTCCTTCTCTGTCCTGTGTCTGTTAAATAATAAAACAGAAGGGTTGCCCTAGACTTTATGAACATAAAACAAGTTAGCTGGTCTTATTTCAAGCCCTCAGTGTTGCAGCTGTCACGAAAAGTGAATCAAAAATCTGGGTGATTGTTTTTCTGTGACTGCTAGCACATGGATGTTTGCTCTTTTTTGTTTACAGTGTAAGCTTTTGGCTGCTCACTTGTAAACAGTACATTTTGCATTCTAATGGACACAATGACACCAAGTCACACAAGGGATCTCTCTCGCTCTCTCTCTCTCTCTCTCTCTCTCTCTCTCTCTCTCTCTCTCTCTCTCTCTCTCTCTCGCTCGCTCTCTCCACAACAAAAACATGCTTTATTCTTAAGAGTGCTGTTAAAAAAAAAAAATAAGAAAAGATTTACAGGCACTGAAATCAGTTAAACATACTTTATATACTAACTTTCACTTTAGTATATTATTCAGCTTTCACTAAAATGGTTATTTTCCAGGCTAAAACTATGTCTGACTGTAGTAACCAATTAAAATTAAATTCAGGTACTACTGCAATAAGAAGTACCACTGCCTGCAAATTATTTTGTTTAAAACATCAGTCCCCACCATGTATGTATGTATGTATGTAAGTATGTATATATGTATGTGTGTACATACATACATACATATATATATATATATATATATATATATATATAGATAGATAGATAGATAGATAGATAGATAGATAGATAGATAGTTACATCTTTATTTATTTTTTTCTAGTTCTTTAGTTCTATTCAATTCTTTAAATGAATAGATGAGAAATACCCCTCCCAAAATGATTTATCTATATTTTAATTGTAAACCCTTTAATTTACATTGCATAAAAAGCAGCCAAAGGGCTATATTGGTGATGTATGAAATTAATGTAGATTACTGTGAAGTTATTAAAATATATTGTAAGTAATAGCAGGCATAATAGCTGGGTGATTTCCAACCAGATGTCTGAGTTTCACTATTGCCAAAAACAGAGTGTGCATAGACATTAGACTGCTAGTGTAAATGAAAAGCCTGTACTGGAACTTCCTGGATTATGAAATTACATGATGTTATTTCACTGTGTATGGGCATGTATTTGGATAGTTTGGAGAGTTTATTGGATGAAATGTGTGGAACTAAAATGAGGGAATGGAGTTTTTTGTTGCTGTGCATGACAGAAAAAAGCAACATCACTAATACTGATTATACATAAACAGGAACATTTACTGATTTTTGTATTTCTGCAACTAGAGAGATCAACATACCTCCCTGTTGGGGTTCTTTTACTATTTCTGTGTGAATTAAAAATGGTGGAGTGGTTTTATTTATGTATGGAATTTTGAATCTCTTTCAGGTGATTGTCTGAATTAATTGCAGTGTCTTTAATCATGGCAACACCACCAACAACAAAAACAACATAGACAATAATAATATTAATATTATTAATATTAATAATAAATTAAATAAATACGATAATAGAACAATAGTTCAGTGTGCAGCGAGGAAGATATTTTCTTGTAGCAGGAACATAACCAATCCTTTCAAATCTGCTTGGTAAAATGTACTCTTTCTCAAGAGGAAAAGATCTGTCAGGCATGAGAGAGACACTATTATTATCAATCATCTGTTAAATATTAAGTGAGAAGTGTGGAAAAGGCAGACTTTACCATAGTGTTTAGCATGTGGAGAATTTTTCTGGATTGATTTTGTTTCCCACAGAGGGAAAAATAACAGTAATTCCAACTAATCATCTTTATCCTATGACGAAATCCTTCTATCCTGATGGGAGTTTCAGGAGGACTCAGCCCCATACAGAGGGCACAAGTGCTTAGTGGGTGGTTTTATGAGTATGTCACCAAATCTCAACTCAGAATATCGTGGAGAGATTCAGATTTCCATCTGGACTGACACGTTAGACAGTGACCACCACCACAATCATTAAAATGGAGGGAGTATCTTTTGGAAGAATGATCATTATGGGTGGCACGTTGGTGCGGTGGTTAGCATGTTTGCTTCACAGCATTAAGGTCTTGAGTTCAAGTCCCAGGCCTGGCAAAGATATTTCATTGTGAGTCTTACATGTCCTCCATGTGCTTGTGTGTGTTTCCTCTGGGTTTTCCAGTTTCCTCCCACAGTTCAAAGACATGCACAGTAGCCTGATTGGCTGTTCGAAATTGCCCCTAGGTGTGAGAGAGTGTGTGTGTGTGTGTGTGTGTTGTGTGTGACCCAAATAGGAATAAGCAGTTTGGCAAATTAATGAATGAAGGAATGCAGAATTGTCATTATGACCATAGTTCAGTTCTAGAAATGTGTAGTCTATGCGAAGATGTTTATACTCATCCGTAGTTAAGTAAGGATTGTTCAGTACAATTTAATTTGAATAATGCTTTTAAAGTGAGGTGTTACTGATGATAAGGTGATACTGAAATAAGTAGTATTTAGAAATCAGAGATGTCATGGATCATTGTGTTGTGATGTTGGAAAAAAAAACAAGAGAGAGAGAGAGAGAGAGAGAGAGAGAGAGAACAAGGTGCCATGCATTGCACTTTGGCTCATGAGCAATGAATAGACACTGTCAAACAAAAAGTGTGTCTCAGTGCTCACTGCTTGCAAAGCTGTAGTGCTCTCATGTGCAGAGGTTTCTCTGTATGGTCAGTTTACTGCTGCACACTCATAAATATCTCTGTGTGCACACAGTTCACAGCACATTGCACTCATTTATAACGACCACACTCACCGATACTGCACTGCGCACTCAGCTGCCTCCCCTTTCTTGCTCTCATAAAAATACAGTTTTAAAAACAATATGACATTCTATATGGCAATTGTAGGTGTAATCATACTGCTTGATATATTTATTTATTTATTTATTTATTTTATTTTTTGCAGTGAACACTTTGCAGTCTGCCAGTATTAATCATGAAGTACATCACTACTATGTATATCACTGTCATTTTGTGTGGTTTGTTCATTAGCATGACAATATACACTGGGTTTACATCATTTGATATCACATAATATTGAAATTTAGAATTTTAAAGCACTTTATGAGTACAAGGAGATGAGTATTCTTAATAGTGCATCACTTTTTTTTTTTATTTCAGTTTTGTAATCCAGATGTAGATCTAGATTGTACAGCAGTAACCAACTGAGACGTGCACAGCAAGGTTTCCCTACATTACCACAACTAAGATCAATAATTTTCTAATTAACAAGCCCTTTCTGAGCTGAATGTGGTTGTGTGAAATTTCCAATGGAAAAGGGTTTACAAGCCCAGGCCCTGGTAGAGAATACTGTTCTCTAGTTTCATGCAAACATTTCAGTGTAAACATGCTGCAGTGAATTTAGTAGCATTGAATATTTTGGCCTGTTGTTGATATCTGCCCTGCTCTCCACCTCTATTGCTGTCATCCTTTTACCCATCAGTTCATGGTATTGCAATTTTGGTCACTGAAAAAAAAAAAACAAAGTCTGAAAAGATACAGCCAGCCACATCCAGCTCTGTTCACATTTTATGCTCTCAGGATGTCCTGTTTCTATATGTAATCACATTTCCAGAGACTGTACCCACTTTGTCCACTTTGTTTTATATCAAATGACAAGGGTGTTCATTCATTCATTTACCAAACCGCTTTGTCCTCCTACGGTTGTGGGGACTCTCAGACGACTCTGGTCGTCACAGGGCCAACACTCACAACCATTCATACACACACTCATACCGAGGGGCACTTTGGAACAGCCAGTTAGCCTAATGTGCATGTCTTTGGACTGTGAAAGGAAACCAGAGTACCCAGAGGAAATCCATAAAAGCACAGGGAGAACATGCAAACTCCACACAGAAACACCCTTGCCGAGGACTCGAACCCAGGACCTCGTTGACTGATTTCATAGGCTTGCTAACCACTGTGCTGCCCTGACAAGTGTGTTAATATCCACAACATTTTGGACACTAGCTGACTTTCCTTATACAAGCAGCCTAATGTACAAGAATATGAAATAAAGATTGGCACGAATGATGATTGTTTTGCATCAGAACATTCTCAGTATTCAAAACTGTACTTAAATTACATACAGAAACATCCCATGCATCAAATAAAATGTTCAACAAAATGACTGTTTTCAAAGATATAAATATTGGACTGAATTCTAACATGGTGTTTATGTTTTCTTCATGAGTTTACGTACCTAAATGAAATAGAATGGTGGGGGAAATCTGATTTTACTCCGAGCTGTGACATATTTTCTGTTTAGAAGATGAATGTACTCGGGTACTTATGTACTTATGTATTATTTGGACAGGGTGATGAAGGAGGCTGTAACACAGAAAGTAAAATATAAGTAAGTCTTTCCTTTTTCAAGACAGAATGAGAGAGGCTGCGGATGCGACTCTTTGGAGTTGAGACACTCACACTACACTGGAACATATAGATAGTTCTCTCATCTATTTTGGCTTGTCTGAGGCATTATCCTCTTTTCGATACAAAATCATTTAGTGCTTTGGCAGCGTTTCTGTCATTAACCTATGATGAGGCCCAGCAGCTGATCTAGTCTAATTCACTGCCTAACTCTGTGGCCTGAGCTGCAGAGATGCTGCTATTTATCAGACACATCCAATCGCATCATGCTACAGGCCGCACTCTCTCTGATTATTGTTGACGAGCAGAACACTTGACCTGCAAACAGCAGCACTATGAGAGTAATCTACCTCGACATCTTTGTATCTAATGGCAGAGCAGGATCGATGGCCCTTACACACCCTGTGGGCACAGCAGCCTCTTTCTCAACTGCTGCTTCTAGCCAGATATGCCGGTGAACCAGTCCCCAACACACACCTCTGTCTATAGCTTAGTTAAACAGATGTATTCAGGAGCTGCTCTTGTCCCTGAGGGACTTCTATTGGTCATGTGCTACTGGCAAAACTGGGTTAGTAAAAATAATTTTTTGTTGCATGACACCTTAAGTTTAATATGAACTTCTGTGTCATGAAAACCACCTAAATTAATTCTACTTTTCCACAGTAAACATGCATAAAGTCACAATCATTGGATGCTGTAGAATTGGTTGAACTTGAAAAAATATAGATAGATACTGTTCCATGTGTTAAGTAAAGTGTGGTGTTTAAAATACCATGCACTGTTTTCTGTGACTCAGAGCTGGTAATAAAGCTTAAATAGACATATCTTCTAAGAAAACGTGTTTACCAATGACAGATATTTATGTCTAGGCTGATACCTGGTGGATATTAGCTGGTCAAATAAAGAATGACATACTTCTATACTTTTTCTATTCCAGGCGGCACAGTGGCGAAGTGGTTAGCATGTTCGCCTCAGAGCATGAAGGTCCCGGGTTCGATTCCCGTGTTCGATCGTTTCTGTGGGTTTCCTCCAGGTACTCCGGTTTCCTCCCATAGTCCAAAAATATGCACAGTAGGCTGATTGGTGGTTCCAAATTGCCACTTGGTGTGAGAGTATGCGTGAATGGTTGTATGTGTGTTAGCCCTGCAATGGCCTGTTCCACATCCAGTAAGAGGATGTACCCCTCCTTCGCCCAGAGTCAGCTGAGATGGGTGCCAGCCTCCCCACGACCCTAATTAGAAATAGAAAGGGTTTTTCTATTGAAACTGTTATTATTTCTCCAAACGTTAGTGATACGGAGCGCTACTTTAATGACCTACGTGCATGGGCTGAAGTGCATGGCAGAAATGCATTTAGGGCATATCCAAATCCACATTTGCTAGTTTAATGCAAAAAAAAAAAAAAAAAAAGAGGCACATGATTAAAAAGGCACATGCTTTAAAAGGTTGTATTTATTCCGTTAATTGATCATGGGTGCTTTTGGGGCATAACATACAATGAGCCAATCAAAGTGTCATCTCTTATTTTCTTTTAAAAGCCAGGTGTACTTGCAAATTGGTGAATTGCTTTTATAATAGCGGATATGACAGGTAGCCAGAAAGAAAGCTTTTTTGCAGAGGACATATCTGTCTGGAAGTGGAAGTGGGGGGAAAAAAATTCAACAAAACAGATTATATAACTATACCATAACCATTTGGTATCTCAGGATAAATAACAAGTGTTCGCCACAGGCGAATATCCACCTCAGTATCCAATATCCATATCCACCTCGCCTTCGGCAAATAATTATTACACACACCTATGTACAGTAAATGCACAATATTCTTTTGATAATGTGCCCTCAAACTGGTATTCTGTGTGGAAACTAGAGTTTGCAATATTTTGGTTGTTTTTTCATAAAGTGAATCTTTAATAAAATTGATTGATGAATGAATAAAGACTAATACTTGATATTTTTCAGGAAAAGTCTGAATCTCCTGCATGCCCACTCTAAGCATGCTTTGTTTTTGTGATTTTTGGCACCTACGCAGATGGTTTGTTTTGGAGCAGTCACACTCGTGACAATGGCTGAGGCTCCAGCTGGACCTGATGTGCTAGTATACTTAGAAGAGGTATAGCGAACAAGGCTCACTCAGCTCATATTTGTATTTGCTCTGTGTACACAAGAAAATGATGTGTACCCACATATGTGGAATTATGGGATAGCTCAGACAGTAAAAATGGCATGGAGTATGATTTGACGTAAATTAAAAAGTTGCAATGGATCTTTTTATCTTTTTTTATTTTTTTATTTTTTCTATTTTTTAATTTTTTTGCTGGGTATGCACTGAAAAGATGATGACCAGCACAATAACAGGGGTAGGAGATTTTATTTATATGTCCTTTAGGACCTGTTTGATACGAGAAAAATAATCACGCAGTGATTTCTGTTTCACATAAATGGTCTTTACAATAACACTGAAATACTGCATAGAGCTGAAGTCCCGCAGGCGATCAGGAGTTGTACTTATCCCATTCCGGCAACTTCTGTGTCGTTACCAAGTGTATTGGCCTAGCCTTTACCTTGGATTCTGTCAGACATGAGGAGAGGGGGACCTGTTGCCTGGGCAGCAATTGGTCCCTCATATTCTTTTGCCGAGGCCAGCACTTTGGTGTGACCATGCTGAACATGATGACTACAACACAGGGAGCAGCAGTTCCCGATGATAAGCCAAGACTCGATGGGCATAAAGTGTAGGATCTCTGGACCTCACTGGAGAGAAACCACACACTTAAAGCTGGGCAGCCCCCAGCCAGTAAAGTACTATCCCTCCATGGTGTGTCTACTGCATTGGGTGCATGAGGCTAGGGGGAAAAACTCGACAAGATGTCCATAAACACAGCACCAGACAAAATCATAATGCCAAAGGGATTACCACTCCCACATAGTACTTTACAGACACAAGAGACAATGCTGTAGGACAACAGTGGATACATAAAAGTGCTGATACAGTGGCCTCATGGGACATTTGAATGCGTAATTAAATGCTGCACCACTGTCTTCAAACCAGGTTTTTGTTGGTCAATCATGCAGTCACATATTGCTTCCTCATGATAGCAATGTGCTAATAATATGACTGACTATACCATATATAAGTTCTGGGTGTTTACATATATGGAAATATATTTGTTTTTTTTAAAAAATGTTTGTACGTGATGGGGCAATCACAGTCTTAAACTAACAAAGACACATCATGCTTGGCACTGCTTTGCTCTGGGTGTAAGATAGAGCCCATGGTGTTTTTTCTTCACTTTTGTTGTCATGCATACTCGTGTCCTTCAGACCAACCTTTGTAATCTGCTCTTTATTCAGGTGACTTTTCTCCACAGGCTCATTAAGGCAAGACACAATCCTCTGCCACCGAGAATGGGACATCTGTCACTTTACATTTAGGTAGAGGATCTTCACCGCACACCCTGCTAACAGACAAACAATCCATCCTTATTTACCAAACACAATTGCAAATGGATTGGATTTTGATATTTAGTGAAGAGTATTGTTTTTCTCTAGGTCTGTAAAGCCATGAATAGGAATTTGCTTGACAAAAGGTGTGATCTTGTGATTCTGATTGATGAGGATTTAGTATATTCGATTGGCCTCTTCAGTCACTAAAAATACACTTTAGTAGCTGAATTTGCAGATGGTGTTGAGTTCTGCATTTTCATTCACTTGCACCAGAGAAATGGCACTGTATTCTTACAAAATATTATCAGAATGTCAGAATGTAAATTTAATTGATGATGACCCTACTGACTACAGCGGAAAACATGCATTGAATGTATTATTAAAAGCAACACACCGTGATCTGTATGCACCATTTTTGTGAAAATGAACAACAACCTTGGTATGGAATACCAGTTGGTGATATACCGTTTTGAATTTTTTTTTTTTTTTTTTTTTTTTTAAGGTTTGCCATTCTTCGTGCTTTCAAGGTCAAGTTCTATGTGCTTTTTTAAAATGCAAAGCCCTATGTTAAATAGATATGAATAATGTGTGAGAGGGAATGAGAAAGTGTCAGGTTTCATGACTAGTCAGTTCTCTCTTTCCCCCCTAACGTGCATGTCAACCCACCGGATCTTCTAACCTCCAGCAGTGGAAACTCCTGACTTTTGAATCCTGATGCACTGACTGATTCATTGACTTTTTCATTTGTGATTTATTGGATTTACACATCTGGCCCCATTTCCTAAACTTAACAGACCCCCCCCCACACACACACACACAAACACACCCCAACATGTATTGATAGATAGATAGATAGATAGATAGATAGATAGATAGATAGATAGATAGATAGATAGATAGATAGATAGATCACCTGCTCAGAATTTGGTGTTGTCAGATTTGGTACATAGTATAAGAGCTAGCTTTCCTGTCTTTCTCATATCTCTAAAACACAGCCAAAAAGATGGATCACCCCAATATTCAAAGCCCGGTCAGATGAAACAGCAGCAAATAAATAACTAATGACAAGAAAAGAAAATATCAATAAGACTTTTGTCATATGCTGGCTTTACATGGCTTAGCCAGTGCATATGTTATTTACCAAGTGCAAATGGTAGTGTGGTGCCAACTTTCTTGTTAATTCTGTCATGGTGAGATTTTAATAAATCATGTCTGACAGTCCTGAAATTGGCATATCACTTTTGAAGGCACAGCTTCTTTAAGCTAGCAGCCTGATTCATATGATTTGGTTTTTATACGAACAGCGGCTTGATAAAGGGGTGAGCTTTCTTGGAATCAAAACATGCCGATTTGCCCTACTGAGTTTGTGATAGTGCCTATCATGTTCATCATGATCAAATGTCAGGAAATATTATTAGCATAACCTATCAGCTACAACTTGGAAAACTTACTAGATATGGAAATATTGACACTATGGCAATAATTAACAATGATTGAATTTGACACTTCCCAGGATTGGGATGTTGAGGTCTCACAGACTGGCGGACTGTTCATTTTTTTTATTTACCATTTCAGTCTGTCTTAACTTGGCCTAGGCACTTTTCAGTTGCCTTTAATTTCTGTTCTAGTCACACAGGAAGACACACATGGTAAATTAAACATTAACTGAACATTATTCTTACATGGACACATGGCTTCTTGCAGCTCTGTCTCTCTTTGGTTATCAGACTCTCCCTGTAAGAACCCAAAAAACAAACATAATAGATGCCACTATGACGTACAGGTGAAACTACTGAAAATACCAATGATGCAGCTTCCAAATACTCAAATTTTATATAGGGATAAATGTGTTTGGGAAACAGGCTTGAGTGAATGTTGAGCTAAACTGTACATTTTTCACAACATATAATGGATGACTCATAGGTAGCAGGTTCAAACATGAGATGTTAAATGGATTTACACAATAATGCAAACATAATACACTCTTTGAAGCATTTTAGTAATTATATTTTAAGTGTAGTTAGAGTGAGCTGGGGCAGGCAAAATGCTTTTTTTCTCAGTGCCATAGATCTGTTTTATTGATGTGTTTTTATACTAATGCACATAGGTCGTTGGGAAAAACACTTTACCTTTATTTATCGAGAATGTGTATAAAATGCTTTTTACCCTTATCTATATACATGTGTGTAAATGTTATATCACTTGGACCTACAAGGCACCTAAATCATAGAAACATCCACATATACAGTATCTGCTTTCTACTGCATACCCACTTGTTTTTCAACTTTGCCTGATAGATTAGGGCAGGGGTGTCAAACTCATTTTCGCTGAGGGCCACATCACTAAATTTAAAGATGATCAAGGGCGGAATAATTACAGAACATAAAAGGGCTTAACAGCAAAAAGCTAGCATGCAATCTTTCATGAGTCATGAATGACTAGCTGTTTACTTGAAATCGGCTGCCGCCACCCAGTGGAAGAATGAAGAATTAGGTTTCATGGTAACGGTCGATGCAAAGAATGTATGCTAATCATATTCTTTAAAAGCTCTTGTGGGCCACATAAAAAGAGTCGGCGGGCTGGATTTTGCCCGTGGGCCTGAGTTTGACACCAATGGATTAGGGTATGAAGAACTGTTATTCTATTATTCTCAAGGGGAAAATAAAGTGCTAAACAGTTCAGAATATTCCTCTGGATTCTTGACTCACCTTGGCAGCAGCAGGTGGAAATCGATAATTTACAGACTTTAGTAAAGACCAAAGCTCCAGTAATATTAATTCATTCATAGATTGTTTTTTTTTTTTTTTTTTTTTTTTTTAAATAAACCTTATGGACTTGTTTCCTGCACGCACTGCCTGCAGTTGGCTCAACATGAAGTAAAACACTTCTTCTCAAACATATTTTTAAATATCCAGAGACTGATGATCTACCTAATACCAGTTCAGAGAAATTATTTTAAACTTCTTTCTTGCCTTGCATTGCTCAACGAGATGTTTTTTTGTTTGTTTGTTTGTTTGTTTGTTTGTTTTTTTGTTTTGTTTTTTTGTTTTTGCCCACCAAGCTAGTGTATTCTTATCTAGAGTTACAGGTTGTTGAAAAAATATGCAGCCATCAACCAAGTTTCATGAATCTTTACTAATTAGAAACTGTACTTCAACCCCAGCCACATTTGAATGAGAGAAGTCAAAGTTCAAGTCCCAGGATTCTGAGATTACCCTAGTGTTTCTGTAGCTAGGAGAGAAATCATCATGCTCCCGAATCCATGTTGCTCTGTTGCCATGGAAACTGCATTGGCAAAACAGCACCAAATGAGTAATGCCCCATATGCTTTTTTACATGGTATTAAAGAAAAAAATATATATAATTGCTCAGAATTAAGGAAAGGAGAAGACAAAGTGCTAGCTGCATTCTCTGTAAACGTGTTTTTTCCTCCTAAAGATTCATGATGGAAGACCATCTGTCAAGGCTTACTCTCTAGCTTTCCCTTCCAGTTTTCTGGTCCTTTTTAACAACAATTTGCTTCACATGCTGGGTGTTGTGACTTATGGAAATTAGGCAGTCTTAATTAATAAGACACTCCCACTTATCTCATCAGTGAGCAGTAAAAAGCTGGTCCTCTTCATTATGCAGGACATGCATTGCTCTTCTAGCCAAATTAGAGATTTCATTTGCTCCCTGCCTCATCACTTACATAAAGATCCTCATCGCTCCTGGCGGAGGTGTGGGAATGGTGTGGGTTTCAGAACATGCAAAAAAAAAAAAAATAAAATAAAAAAATAAAAAAAAAAAAAAAACCTCACTGACAACAAAGTCAAAACCTTAATATTATCTACTTCTTGTGTCTCAACGAGGTGGTTCTATTTTGGAAAGTATGTGTGTTTTGTGAATTTGTGTTTGTGTATGCATATCTTAGATGTTCCATGTGTGGGAGATTTGTATTGCAGTTTTGCAGCCTAGTCCTTGCTGACAGACACACACACTGGTTTTCAGTATGGTAGGTATGGGACATGCAGTGCTGGTGTTTGGGACAGACGCAGTGGGAGGAGGCTTGTGTAGGCCGAGGCAAGTGATTCCTTTGTGGCTGATGAATGGTGGCACTGATGGGTCATTTGTCCCAGTGATGGAGTTAGCCACTGCCCTTTGGGAGGAAGACTAACATAAAGAAAGCCAGAGCTGAGCGTGACAGATCATCCAGCGGTAACAGAATAAGTGGCTGCAGAGCACATTGCTGCTGGAACCGACCTTCTTCTAATTGGACATACTCAGAGAGCAGAGGGAGTGGGTGAAAGTGTGTGTGTGTGTGTGTGTGTGTGTGTGTGTGTGTGTGTGTGTGTGTGTGCAGTGGCGATTCAAGAGGGCCTTTCCAACCAGCATTCATCACCATTATGTTATAAATAAACTGAGACAACGTGACACCACCGCCAGCATCATATGACCACCGTGAACAGCGTGTGAACATCGACAAGCACTGGTGGTACCATACTATGCTCACAGTGATCGTACCTTTTTTTCCACTATATAAAAGGCTGTGAATCTTAACCTCAGCTATTGTTGCAGAATCATGACTTTGAAGGGAAGAGGACAAGGATAAGGCCGAGCAAAAAAACTGTTTTCCGCATCTAAAACACGGAGATACTGCAGCTATCTGCGTGAAAGTTGCATTGGTGAGAAAATGCTGCTTGGGAGGTCAGGTCCCACCTACTGTCTTTGCAAATTCTGCATATTGCCACTGCTGTAATTAAAAGTTTGTCAGCCCTCAGGGGCCCCCTAGTGGCCTGGGGCCCCAAGCTGTTGCCTCCCATGCCTGTTGGCAAGCGGCCCCTCTCTGTGTGTGTGTGTGTGTGTGTGTGTGTGTGTGTGTGTGTGTGTGTGTGTGTGTGAGTGTACCCCCAGCCACAGGAGTTATATCTTTGGGAATATGAACAGATGTACAAAACTGAGAAGTTTCAACCTTAAGAGTCCGAGAGGAATGTAAAAAAGCTTGAGCATGCAAGAATAGATTCTGGGTATTATACATGACATACACCGATCCGCATAGCATTAAAAACATTTGACATAGCATGGTATTTTGACTACTGACAGGCTAATTAAATAACAAAAATCCAAGAAATAGTACTGCAGATTAATGGACAAAGCCTCATATTTGGAAATGTATTTAAATTTCACAACTCAACATGATTTAATTCATTCATCTTCAGTGAGTTCCTCCACCATAGTGGAGAGATTATGAGGTGGTCATGTGTGTGTGTGCCCCTTTGTGTGTGGATGTGACTTTTAGCATGATAACTTGAAAACTACTGGATGGGTCTCCACAAAATCTATTAACAATGAAGAAGTGAATACATATTGGATGTGCTTCAGATCCAGGAGGGTTTTAAAGGAATTTTAAACATTGTGAGAAAAGTCTATATTGAAAAGTATAGAGATTGTCCTACCTTGGTGGAGGTTTGCACTCTCTAGGTGCATTTTATTTGCTTTATCTTTCTCATGGTTGAGGTGCATCTAAAGCAGATAACAGGTCATAAAGTGAGAATACACCAGTCTTTTACTGTACATAAAGAAGAACGCTACTCTATTACAGTACATAAAGATGAACGCTACTCTATTACAGTACATCACACACACACACACACACACACACACACACACACACACACACACACACACACACTCACCCGCACACAAACACACATTTCCATACGCAGAGAAAACCCCATGTATTTAGAAGATATAAGGAAACTAGAATATAAACACACACTCAGAGGAAACAAGTAGCGCAAGTGGCACTGCCACCCTTTTGTAGATCATGAAATAGAAATAAAATACAGAAGAAACAGGGACATCACTTTTTTTTTCTAGTCCCTGAATCGACTGAACATTTTTCTTAACACACTCCCTCCCTCCTTCTATCTTCTTCTCTTCCCTGTTTCCCAGAGGAGGGGTTAGTGTGTATTGAAGAGGGGTGTAATCCAGCTTGGTAGTGCACTGTGGGTCATTTAAAGCTGCTCTGAAGAGACTGGTTGCGGTAATCTCCACTTAGAAAGTTGTTTCTTTACTGAGAGGGAGACAGTGGAAAAGAACTGCCATGAAAAAGTAACATTAAAAGATAGACAGAATGAAAGGCCACAGCAGGAAAAAGAGGGACAGAGAGAGATAACAAAGAGGCCAGTCAGAGGATGATAAGGCCAGGAGGATTTTGGTACATTTTTTAGAGTAAGGATGTTAGTGCAGGCTTTTTCTTTTGTCACCGGAAGGGAGAATCAGAGTGAAATAGAGTGTAAGAGCATGCAGAAAGAAAGGTGATTCACATGCAGCATGCTGATCTCCAGATTGCTCTTGTCGGTGATGTAGAGCTGAGGCTCTCTATAGTGACATGGAGGGGGAGATCGGAGATGGAGTGATCTGGTAAAGCAGCTGATGTGACAGAAGTCACATTAACAGAGGCATATGCCTGGAACACAACTCGAACATTAAGAACCGAATAACAACAAACAGAACAGACATTCAGTTGCATGCACTGCCCACAGCAACTACACCACTGAGTCACTAATCCAGCTACTGAAGACATTTTAGCTTTGCTTTAAGTAAAAAATGACTACAGAAAAAGACTATTGTAGCTACTGTTATTCTTTTACATGCTCTTATTAAACTATCAAAAAAAGTATTTCATTGTGCTGTCCAGACAGCACAGTGTTGTTGTGGTTATCACATCTGCCTCACAGCAAGAAGGTCCTCGGTTCGAGTCCTGTGCTCGGGCATTTCTGTGTGGAGTTTGCATGTTCTCCCCATGCTTATGTGGGTTTCCTCCAGGTGCTCTTGTTTCCCCCCACAGTCCAGAGACATGCACATTAAGCTAACTGGTTGTTCTAAATTGCCCTCAGGTGTGGACATGAGTGTGAATGGTTGTGTGTGTTGGCCCTGTGATGGTTTAGTGAGCCGTTCATTGTGTACCCTGCCTTCTCCCAGTGTCACCTCAGATAGGCTCCAACCTCACCTGCGTCCTTAACAGTAGGATTAAGCGGTTCGGCACATGAGTGAGTGAGTGATGAGAGTTTGCATGTTCTCTCCGTTACTAGTCTTCAGACCACGAATGACACAAATTTTAATGTGAATGTTCTTGTTGTTATGATGATAACTGTATTGCACTTCACTGATATAGACAATTAAATTTACTATATTATTAAGACATTATTCATCCGACTTGCTTGTCATCAAGTCCTTTAACAAGCATACACTTCATGCATATACAAAGAAGGCACACTCTATTGATTGATTGATTGTTTGTTGCTTGTTTCCCTATCAGGGTATCTGCATGTAGCTAGAAATGTGCATCATATGTTGTCTTGCAAGCTATTTTTTTTCTTTCTTTCTTTCTTTCTTTCTTTCTTTCTTTCTTTCTGTCTTTTTTCCTTTACTTACTTACTTACTTACTTAGTGTGCAATTGTATAGTTAGCTTGTGGGACAGAGAAACACTTTTAGGAACCGGATGAACAAACCACATGTCCAGTGTTTGCGATCTGTATCCTCCCCCACTCTACAGTGCTACTCATTTAGACTTTAGCCACTAATAGCAGCTATACATTTACTGTAATGTCTTTCCTCCTCATATCATTCAACTATCGTTTCACACCTGTCTCTCTCTCACTCCTTCTTTCCTTGTTCTCTCTGTCTCTGAAACAGGTTGATCAGACACAGTTACTTGCTACATTCAGAGTGGGTCTTTTCTCCTCAGTGAGTATTTTTATGCTAATTTGACTGATAAGGTGTGGAATTTTCCAAAGCAAAGCTTGTCTTCAAGAATTGTACATGTCTCTTAGTGCCACATAAGGATGTTGTTGACTACAGCTTTTACACCTGCACTGAAGTTGCAAACTTTTCTAGACATTGTCCTGAGTGGTTGTATGTGTATATGTAATGTACATGTCTAAATCACATGGCCTGGACATTCCTCAAACGCTACCCTGCTCCAACGTCTGGGGAATGACCGATCGGCACTCACTGACCATTTCTTAGGGCCAGATTTAATAATGACTTGTGCCGGAACAAACCAGGATTTAGCATTAAAGAAGTATTGTCGGCATTTACTAAAGAGGCGCAATGACAAGATGGGTATTCAGAGATATCTGGCCCTGTTGCATATGCACTTCTATGAGTTCCCTTCTTAAAGCACAAAGTATGAGGAGCAGAATATTTAGATCAAGTGCGCAAACTGATTTATAAAGATTTGCAGCACACTATTAACTGCTGATTGTGGCTATATTTAAAACGTCTATAAAAAAGTCTTTTTCTTTTTATGCTTAATATGGCGACAATTATTGCTGCATGAAGGAGGCATCACAGATAGTTCTCTTCCAGAGAATTTGTTTTTCACAAGAAAGTGTGTTTAACTTATGTTTATATGCTTTTCTGATTACAGCCGGCAAGCTGCACCTGTCCCGTTAGTAAATTACCTGCATCTGAATATCACCTGCTTGTTTGTGACCCTTCGCTAAATTAAGTAGCTCTTAGTAGATTGGGCATGTCATATTGAAATAAACTTGCTGCACTGAGTTTAGAAAACGGCGCGTTGTTTGTAAATCATTCACAAAACTGGACACAAATACCAGGGCTATTTCAGGATTGCACCCAAATGCTTTTTTGCCCTGCTTAGTAAACCAACCTTGAAAATGTGAGTTTAACCCATATAACAACTTTTTCTTACATTTTCTTAACAAGCATAAAACACTGATTGCAAGGCATGGCTTATTGAAACTTTTCATAATAACATATCTGGAACTTAACTACTAAATAAGTAGCCAAATTGTTTACACGTTTTACAAGACAAGTATTTGTGAAAGCTGAGTACCGGAGTGATTACATTAGAAGTGCGATAGAAAAGACGCTGACGCAAACTGATTGTTTTGCAAGTTTTGAAATTCACCTCAAGATGTTTTCTGACTCCACAAACAAGCGAATATTTTGTGGCTTAAATACATATATCAAGTGGAAGTCGCGCAAAAATTTGTGACTGATTTTTGAGTAATTTGCGTTTGGTTTGCGGATGTTTTGCGAAAAAAAACCTGAAACGCCTTTTGAAAATTAGTCCTGTTTTGTTCGCTTTTTGTTCTCGAACCGTTCGCTTTTTATTTGCACATTTGAGTGAACAAAATGCGAATAAAATATGAATAATAACAAAATTTGCCGGATGCCAGCAAGTCTCAAACTTTTCTCAAGCTTTTCTCAAGTCTCCGCTTTTCCTTGCAAACGGAAAACAACAAATAATTTGCGAGCAAAATGACAACATTGTGACCTTCTCACAACATATGAGAACTGTTGGAGAAGAGTTTGAGACTACTCTGCGTCAGAGCCTGTTTTTGCGACGTTCACGGAAATTGTTGTTTGAAATTTTTCGTGATGAGTTCATAAACCAGGCGACCAAAATTTGATGCTGTGAATTCCACAAAACAAATTTGAGGACATTTCGAGAATGAAAAGTGACAACCATGAATTGCCATTTGCATCAATCGCTTTTCTATTGCACCTCTAGTGTGATCACCCCCTCAGTTATTCAAGTAGTGTTTTGAGAAAATGATGAATAATTCGATTTCTCTTTTTAATAAGCATATATTTTACAAGCAATCCTGTTTCAAATATGTTTCTTGGTAAATCATGTGTCTCTTCTAGCTTTGATATTTTTGACAAGTTGGCTTTTCAGATCAGAGTACAGCTGAAATTATATATTTTTTCTAAACATAACTGCAAATGATGCCATGCAATATTTAACAACAACCTAGAAAGTAAGCAAAATACATTTATTCAGCCAATGCAATTTTGCTAAATAAAACTATTAGCTTGGGGCATTTGTACTTAATGCTAATTGACACAGTTCTCAAGTTCACACTTTTCGGCATATACTTATTTCTAGCCTACTTCTACTGGTTTTCATCTCATGCCTGTAAACATGACCTAAACAAATTTGATTGGCCAGCAGACTTGCTAGGTTTTTGCTCATCAATCCTGAAGAGACTGCCTAATACTTGTCGACTTACTAGGTTTCACCAGACTTACTAGGTTTCTGTAAATGTGCAGCACATAAATTATAGACTATAGAAGAACCTAATAACTCCATTCAGCACATAAGCCTGTGATAATTTTGGATATTAGAGTGTAGACTTTTTTCTCCCCAAATTTGGATTCACTCAATTCTTGCATAACACTCACTGTGTGTGCATGTGTTTGTGTGTGCCTGAGTGTGTATGTGTGGGTGTGGTTAGATAGATTGTAAAATTGACCCCAAAATATATTTCAAACAAACTGGCCTAAGGCCATCCAACCTGTGGATCATTATGTCATGCACAGTCCAGTTTCCACCCCTCACCTAAACCACATGTAATATTATAAAGATGTGAGAACACATCTGACTCAGCAAACAGAATGACTGACACCTATGAATGAATAGCTCTGGATTAAATCTGTAAATGATTCTGAGAATGCTGTCTAACGTTCATATGTATCACATGAACGAATGACGAAGATAGATAGAGAGAGGGAGAAAGAGAAAGAGAGAAAGACATTATTGATATGAGTGAAGTTGTAGAATATGTTTTTATAAAAAAAAAAAAAAATCTTGGCCCTTAACTCTCACATATCTCACATATACTATTATTATAGGTGTATATATATATATATATATATATATATATATATATACTCTCATATATATTACGTATGTGAGTCTGCGTATTAAGTATGTGAGTCTGCCAAATACTGTAAATATATATATGACAGATTGGGCAGTCACGCAGACATATATTGTTTGCCCAATCTATCCACATGTGCTTTGTGGATTTAGAGAAGGCTTTCAATTGTGTCCCTCAGACTATCTTGTGGGGTGTGCTCCGAGAGTACGGTGTACCAGACCCATTGCTATAAGCCATTAGGTCTCTGTACCACTGGAGCCAGAGCTTGGTCCGCATTGGTAACAGCAGGTTGAATTTGTTCCCAGTGGGGGTTTGACTCCACCTCTCATTGGAGTAATTCGCAGCTGAGTGTGAAGCGGCCGGGATGAGAATCAGCACCTCCATGTCCGAGGCCATGGTTCTCAGCCAGAAGAGTGTGGAATGCACCCTCCGGGTCTGGACAAAGGTCCTGCCCCAAGTAGAGGAGTTTAATTATCTCGAGGTCTTGTTCATGAGTGAGGGAAGGATGGAATGCGAGATTGACAGGCAGATCGGTGCAGCCTCTGCTGTAAAGCGGAGCTTGTACCAGTCCATGGTGGTGAAGAGGGAGCTGAGCTGAAAGGCAGAGCTCTCAATTTACCAGTCGATCTACATTCCAGCCCTCACCTATGGTCACGATCTTTGGGTATTGACCGAAAGAACAAGATCGCGGATACAGGCAACTGAAATGAGCTTCCTTTGCAGGGTGGCAGGGCTCTCTTCTCTTCCCTCCTAGGGTGAGAAGCTCAGCCATCCAGAAGGAGCTCGGAGTAGAACCGCTGCTCCTTCGAATTGAGAGGAGCCAGTTGTTGTAGTTTGGGCATCTGATTAGAATGCCTCCTGAACGCCTACCTGGTGTGGTGTTTCCGGCATGTCCAACTGGGAAGAGACCTCGGGGTCGACCCAGGGCATGCAGGAGGGACTATGTCTCTGGTTTCGTCTGGGAACGCCTCAGTTTCCCCCTGGAAGAGCTGGAGGAAGTAGCTGGGGAGAGGGACATCTGGACCTCACTGCTTAGTCTGCTGCCCCCGTGACCCGACCCCGGATTAAGCGGAAGATGATGATACACACACACACACACACACACACACACACACACACACACACACACACACAAATATATATATATATATATATATA
>JAQMYF010000021.1:32896456-32909560 GCA_030014195.1 Neosilurus mollespiculum
TTTTACAGAAAAAATAGTGCTGACACCAATCCAGAGCCTGCTACACAATGACCAGAACAAAAAGACATATCACAAACCTTGAAGGTTATTGTTCATTATACTCCAATAAAGTGTTAACACATTTGCATTAAACCAAACGTAAAAACCACAGGTTAACATGCACTCCTAAGACTTGGTCAGCGATGCCCCTTTATTGCTAAAATGGATTATGCCAGTGTGCATGCCTTAGTTTGCATGACCAAGATTGTACTAACAGTGAGAGTCAGTGCACGGTTTGACTGGTGGCTCGTGGTGTGTTATCTACACAATATTTAAAAATGGAGATTTCAACACTTGTTTCATTAGTGGAACATTCATTCATTTATTTTCTGAACTGCTTAATGCAAATTAGGGTCACGGGGTAGCTGGCACCCATCTCAGCTGAGTCTGGGCAAGGACGGGGTACACCCTGGACAGCTCGCAAGGCCATCGCAGGGCAAAAACACGCTTTTTGAAAGACAGCAATGGTTCTTTTACATGCCTCTTACCACAGACAGTGAGAGACATGGCTGGCCTTTGATAACCCAGTTAGCTGCACTGGGGGACAGCAGTGACAACCCGGTGATGTCTCTCACTGGCTTGAACCCCCGACCTTCGAGTTAGTAATCCAACACCCTACCACCGGGCCACCATTGCCCCATTAGTGGAACAGGTAATTGTATATTTCATAAGAATGATTTAAATCGTGATACAAGCATGATTGTTGGCAAGAATATTTATTAGGGTCCACTCTCTTCAAAAATGGTACTGGACATTCAAAAATTTTTAGATGGTGGCCATTTTTCAAGATGTCGTCTCAATGCTGTAATATCATTTTGCAGCAGATATTCAGCATGGCAACATGTGAACCAGTGACTCAAGAAGAGACTCATTTTTCATCATAGAACCTACCTGGACTCCTGTAGTAAATATGAAATCGAAGATGGCTACCATAACCAAATACCGATAAATATCTCTGGAACTGAATTACATAGAAGAATAATATTTGGAGCTACGCTTAGGTTTATAGGGTCATAGATTCTAGTAGAACTGTTAGTTTTCCTGTAAATTGCAAATTTATATGTGACATAACGTGTTTATGCAAATTGAGTGAATGTCATGCACAACCAAGGCACACTGGTGACATTACTGCTGTGAAACTCAGAGTGAGGTTCAGTGTCAACTGATATAACTTTACTAACACTTTGGTGGAGATGGTGGGGTAGTTTAGTGTCCCAAATGCTGTCTAACAGTCCATATCACTTAGCTAGTAATATATTAGTTGTAGATGTAGTTAGACAGCCGCACTTGAATTGACAGGATGTGCCAGCGCGGGAGAGCCGAGTCCAGGGTAACAGGCCTATATGTGAATTTCATATAGTTATCTGGATGGTGTACAGATCACCTCGCGTCGTGAAGTAAAAGCTGAATTCAAGGAAACAACTGAGCACGCCAGTCACCATGAGTAAGCACATCAAGTGCAGAAGTTTCCTTAAGAACTTGGAAATCCCATGTCATGGGAGAACTTGGAAATCATTTCTAGGAAGAGAGTGGTGACCTGTTTTCCTTTGTCACTAAGGCTATTGCTCAGTCAATTGCAGCTGAACTCATTAGGTCACACAATATTCTTTTGCCATGAGAATCAACAGTTTCCTTCTGCACTTAGTGATGGTGGTAAACTCCATACATAGCTGGCAAAAATCTCAACGGGCTTCTGTTCTTGAGAAATGTGTCCCAACTCCTGATTCTAAGCCAGAGGCTGAAGTTATCATCATTAATGGAACAGTTTTGGTCCATACTATTTCATTAAAGAACTCCAAGACCTTTGAAGAATACGCTTTGTCAGATGTTCTTCCCAAAGTACACATATACAAAAAAGTTCAAGAGGACAGACATCATATTTGATATGTAAAGTCCATCTAGTCTCAAAGCAGTAACCAGATCAAAGCAAGGCCAAGGAGGTAGGCACAAGATGGGAAACAAGGGTAAACTTCCTTCAAATTACAATGTTTAAAAATGGCAATGCTTAAAATAAAGTAATTGTGACCAAGAAAACTGATGCTCTCAGCACCTGCATGACCAGCCTCAATGGTGTTGACAAGTGTACCCAGGAAGAAACTGACACCAGGAACTTTGTACATGCCAGGCATGCGACTAAAGAGGTCAGCAGGTCAGTGATGATCAAGGCAAATGATACTGTTCTTCCCTCAGAAATGGAGCCTCATTTCCAGCCACTGGCAATCCAGAGCACTCCAACCGCCTTTTCAGCTAGTGAGCAACTGAGTGCCAGGAAATTTCTCTGTGGATAAATGAAATCTCAGAAACATCTTTATTTGTAAGCTTTACCTTAGAAAATACCTTACACTAAAACAAATGAACATAAATAACAATGGATGAGTGCACAAGTAAAAAAAAACAGCTGAACTCAATAAATAAATGTGAAGGAAAGTGGATCAGAGGAGAATGCAATCCTTGGCAGTGGAAAATTCGCAAACAGTTCAGGGGCATGGCCCCACCCATCCTCAATGTTCTCCTGACTAAGATGGCCCCAGCAACACCTTCTCAGCCAATTCTGTGATAGAATACATGCCATGCTATTGCAGGACCCACCCTCAAGCGTTTCCTTACCCAGTGCCTGAAACACTGATCTTTCTTCTTTCCAAAATAAGTGAATGGGTATCTTGATGACTAACTACTGCCTCTATTCTCTGTTTAGAATTTAATAATGATGATGTGTAAAATTGGATACTTGTGAATATGCCTGTACACACACGTCATCTTTAACAATCGAGGTCTGGTTACATCCACTAAGTCCACCAAGGAATGATGTGTACTCCTTTGTATTTTCAGTGACATGGAGGTCTTGACAATCGGAACATATTCTCCATCAGTTACATGTGAAACTTTAATTGAAAGTGATAATTAGGTAGTGTATAATTTCCTTTTGTTTTGTTGGGGTTATTAGCTCTATTGCTATCACTCTTGACCAGACTGAAGACATGTGCCTCAAACCTGTGACATGGCTTTCCACCTTTCTTGACTTTCTGACACTAACTGAGACTTGGATTTCCATACAGAACTCAGCTACACCAGCAGTTATTTCCTCTACTCATGCTTTCTCTTATGCTCCACAAAAATACTGGGAAGGGTGTTGGTGCTGCTGTCATCTCAGAGTTGGTGCTTCACATTCCTTTCTCTGTCTCACCTAAAGATCTCATCCTTCAAATTCCATGCAGTTGCAGTTTTGTCTCCAATCAAGCTCATCATAATTGTAATCTATTGTCCTCCTGGACCCCTACGGCACTTTCTTTTTCCTACTAACAACATCCTTCTCAATGTCCTTGGAAACTTTAACCTCCCTCTTGACAAGCTCCAGTTCCCTTGCCTTCTCCCTTTTCTTTTCTCTAAAATTCAGGAACTGCTATTCACACAAAGAGTCCTGGACCTGGTTTTCAGCCAATCATTCCCAGCTACAGACCTCGCTACCCAACTTCACACCTCTGATCACCACTCAGTATCCTTAACCATCACTTAACATATCCTGAAATAAAATCAGTTTTCATAATTCCTGTACCATTTGGTAAAACCCTCCAGACTTAGCCATTGACATCCTCCTCTTTTCCCTTTCCTCATCAATGGATCTCCTCCACTCACTCTCTTCCAAACCCAGCAAGGTGTCTTGCCCTGTTCCTTGGTTTGCAAAAGTGTTGTACCAATAAAATAAAATAGGCAGCAGAGAGAAAGTGGAAGAAAGCACACCTCTATACAGATATACTTCTTACCTGCCAATTTTCTTTTCAAATTCTGATTTGTTATGACTTCTACTAAGACTGCCTTCTACAATGAAAAGTACACAAGATACTGGCAAACACCCCAACATCTTTTTATCATTACTTAACCTGGCAGCTCTTCCTGTGCCATCCTTGCTGACTTTGCCAACTTTTTTGATAGGAAGAGTAACAAATTCTGTCCAGTGTTTACTCACACCCCAACTCTTACACTGTGCATTAAGGATCCCCCACCCCTTTACTGGCACAGTTTCCAAATCTAGCAACAGGAATGATCCTGCAATTTGTGTATTTCTACCATCATTGTGCCCACTAAACCCACCTGCCCATTAAACCTAGTCCCATCTACAATGCTCCAGAGGATCTCTCAAGACCTTTTCTCCTTTATCACCCTTATCATGAATAGCTCTATATCATCTGGTCATGTACCAACAACTTTCAAAAGAGCCAGAATTATTCCCATCCTAAACAAACCCATTTTGGTTCAGACATCAGCAATAGCAGACCAATAACACTTCTCTCTTTTCTTTCTAGAATTCTTGAACTTACCATCTGCAGTGCAGTCTCTCTATGTCACAGAGAACAACCTCCAGGCCCCAGTCTGGCTTCAAAGCAGCACATTCCACATAGGCTGCCCTTTTTACTATCACTGAGAAGCTACACGCTGGTAGATTGGCCAAACTGTTATCAGTCCTTATCCACTTCGACCTTTTACTGACGTTTGAGATAGTTAACCACTAGACTCTTTTGTTCATCCTCATGAGTCTTAAAATTTGTGGCTCAGCATGGCAGGGGCTTGCTTCCAACCCAGAAGATCGGTCATATCAGGTAACGTTTTAGGGATTTATATCTGCTCCATGGAAACTCTTCACTGGCATCCCCCAAGGCTCAGTACTTGGTCCTTCTGTTCATTCTCTGTATTAATTCTCTTGATGAGGTCATATCCTCACATGATTTCTCATATCACTGCTATGAAGATGACACTAAAAATATCATCTTCTTTCCTCTAAATAACACCCATATTTCTGGCCAGGTCTCTGCTGGTTTGACAGACATCTCATGGATGGCAGCTCATCAGCTAAACTCAACCACAGCAAAACTGAACTGTTGTTCATCCCAGCTGATTCATTCCCACATCAGGATCTTTTTAATCTCCCTGGACAACTCTGATCTCTACTTCAGTCACTGCATGGAACCATGACCTGTCCTTTTCTCATCTCGCTAATCTTTCTCGATCATGTTGATTTCTCCTCTTCAACATCAGAAGGATTTGTCCTTTTTTTTTTTTTTTTTTAACACTAAAGCCACTCAAGTACTTCTTTGGTCCATTTTAATCTCAAGGCTAGACTACTGTAAGTAAGTCATGGCAGGTCTGCCTCTAAGTGCCATTCGACCTCTGCAGTTTATCCAGCACTTTAAATGTAAATGTATTTACATAGCTTTTATGTTATCCTCATGGACATCATTATTTAATCAAGGATGTCTGTGAGTGGCTTGTAAAGCTACTGAATCTCATGTCTGGAATTCCCACACCATTTTTGGAGAAAGAGTGCCTCATTCAAAATAGGAACATTTTTAAATGAGGCACACTACTGAGCAGGCAGTGCAACTCTTAGGGCAGTGACCCAACTTTGCTCACTATTTTTATCACTGCAATGGAGTGCTTTAATTTTTGCCAGAATGTTTGCTGATCACTCCCTACAGACTGCATAAGAGATGGGAGTTAATATTTGAGAGACATGAGAGCCAATGTCTAATAATAAGAGGCTTCACTTTGTCAAGGGCTTCCAAGGAGAGGAGCTTCTTAATCTCACACTTGCTGTTCTCCCTATGAGATTAGATAGTTAAACATTATCAGCAGACCCATCCATCTTTGTACAGTGCATTACCAAAACAATGATATGTGACCTTCACTTCTGACATGTAATTGAACACATTATAGCTTTACCTGGTGGAGTCAGAGTTCTGTCAAGCCAACTGAAACACATTGTAGCATCTTTAAATACCTATGTACACTTTATATTAGCACTTTATTCTCTTGAGGTGTTTATTCTTACCTCCTCCTCATCACATCCCTCTCTGGGTGGCTATTTTACCAACTGCATGCATTCTGTTATAAAAGTGATCTAAACAGACCATTGTTACAAAGAGTAGACTTAACATGTTTGTCCCCTACAAGTTATAAGCTTTCATTGTGCCTTCACACCACTCACAGAAAATCAAAACGACCTTTTGCTGTTAGTGAGAAACAGTACTTGGGGATTCTTTCAGGCTTGGTGGGAACAGAGTGATTAGGAATCCAGGCACTTTCCTCCTTGTGGAATAATTTTCCTTCTTAAATGGTACTAGATTGCTCAGAGACTGGCTTTACTGATTCTGCTGAAATAGTCATTTTTGTTTGGATTGAGTCCTTTTTTTTTATTTAATATGCTGAGACTCATGATAAAAACATCTGCATTAGTTTGCAGATGAATGCTTTATTTTTATTCTTTAATTAATATTTTTTTATTTAATTTGTGATCATGTGAAAAGAATGTTAAAATACCTTTCACCTGAAATTGCTGACGTGAACTCCAACACGTGCACCTGATATGATCATGTCAGAAATAACATCTTATAACTTAAACTACATGCCCTACAGGTAAATATAAGTTAATCATTTGAAATAAAAAACACATAAAATGAATGTTTTTTTTTAAATAAAGTCATAAAGGCATGTAAAAAAGTATCTAAAATTGTCTAAAAAGTGAAAATGAATCATGTTAAAATGTATACGAATGATAATTGAATAAATTATGAAAAATCTATTTTGAAAATAAAATAAAGTTTAGATTAATCATTAAAATATTAAAAGCCTACTATGTGAAGTGTTGAGATAACATGTAAATGTAAAATTGTTCTGATGATTATTTCCACGTGAATATTAGAGCAGCTCTAATTTGCTTCTACTAATTGCATTAACCTGTGAACCTTCAAGAAAAAAATATATATATTTTTCCTCTGTTTTTTACTTTATAAAAGAACACTGTAAAGGCTGAGTGCATGGTAGAAGTAGAAGACCTGTTAAAACATATTTTTTTCATTAGAGGTTATTGAGTGCTTTTCCTCACTTGTTCTGTTTCCTAGTTGGTATTTGTTTTTGTTTTTTTTTGGGGGGGGGGTTTGTTTTGTTTTGTTTTGTTTTTTTGTTTTTTGTGTGTTTTTTTTTTTTTTTTTTTGGTTGGGGGTTGATGGATAGGAGTATTTTCCTTGAAGGGTTAAGTGTTTGCTAACATACCCAGCAGCGTCAACACTAGACTTAGGCTCATTAGCATAGGGATATGTCGCCTAAAGAAACTGCTGGTGTTGTGAATTGTACTCGGGAAAAGGACTTAATGAAGTATCCAGGTAATGACATTAGCTCATAAGAAAGTTTCCCTAGATGCAGAAAAGTTATATTTGTACTCATGCTTTGTGATACTTTTAAAGGTCTTTTAAGGTAGAGCAGAACAGAGAGTAGTAGCCTTTAGTGATACTGTTGCTAGGTGATCTACCTCTCTAAATTTGCTGCTGACAAAAATGGTTAATTAAATATAATATAATATAATATAATATAATATAATATAATATAATATAATATAATATAATATAATATAAACAGGAAAGAATCCTTTAGTTCTTTATGTTTTTTCCTGTCTCTCTGAGGACAGTAGGATCCTCATTTAAATGAGTGGAAGTGTTTGTCCTGTGTGGAGGACATGGTAGCTGCTCTAATAAACCCCCTGTGCACTCCTTCTATCCCCTATCCTCTCTCTGGAGTGTGTTTCCCTCCCTTCAAACTGAATCTCTCCATTGATGTTCACATGCTCCTCAGAACTCGTCTTCTCGCATGCCTGCACTGCTTTCCATATCCCATGGAGGACAGCAGGAGAGATGGGGGTGGTAAGGGGATTCAAATCACCCCACTTCACAGACATCAGTGGAGACCCGAGGAGCCTGAAACTTCTTTGATTTTGCAAAGGACAGAGGAGTAAATAAAACAACTGTGGGAAAATAAAAGAAGCAAATGAAGGTTTGCACTTACATAGTGCTGGAGCAGCAAATTATTGGCCTTCGAGACAATGCTGTAGCGTGTACCAATTTTGTGCTGGATAAAGAATAACAGAACAGAGCACATGCGCAGAACTGAAGAAGGGCTGTACTACAGTCAGCTCCAGAATTATTGACACCATTCCTTAAAATGAGCAAAATATAAATTGAAAAGCATATGCTCCACATTTTGAAGCTTCAATTGTTCAACGTCCTTTACATCCTAATAACTGGTCAACATCCCTTTCAATATAAATATCAATATCAATGTCCTTTTCAATATCAATGGTAAAATCTCTCCTGTAAAGAACAACAGCACCACCACTCCACCTAAGAGATCCTCGATAGTTCAACCTGCCTTATATTTCTTAGTGCGTGTGCCGACCACACCCACCAAGCCCACCTTGAATTTCCCACACTCTGTCTTGGCCTCTTGGTAGAGGCAAACATGTTTTGACTGAAATATCCATGCACTTATCACAATTGAAAACATATACAAAGTGACAGTGATCATCTCCATATTTTGTAAATAAGTATGGGTGCTTTTCTTGACTCCCATGTGGCAGAACAGAAAAGTCTTTGCTCTATCATCAAAAACTGCAAGTTCAATTTTCAACATTTATCCATCTATCAGCCACATCAGTCTCTGGCAAGAGGTTAAATAGGATTTGGCTATGCTCTTTGGGTGGATTGATATTATTGTATCCCCTATCAGTCAGAGTAACATCATGGACGTGTGAGCACATGTATGTGGAAGAGCTCTTTCCTCTAATACTGGTTTTCAACCAATCAGGAAGTTTTTTTATGGTTTCACTAAGGATTCTTTGAATCTTGGTGCTAGCTGGCAAATCAGTCTGTTCTTCCGCCAGTTTTGAGTGGACCATTGCAATCAAAGATGCATCAACAATGGACAGTATTGCACAATGCAAAATGGAAGAAATCCGATGTGCTATCCTTCACTGTACTCTGCTTCCTTTCCAATCTAATGACATCACAGTTTGTACTAGGAAACCAATAGGAAAAGATCTTTTGGTTTCAGCTAGAGTTAAATTGGAATCTGTTCCCTGTGGGTTTAAAAGAGTACTTAAAGGTGAGAGCGAACTAGTAGATGGAAATTGGTAATTTGGTT
The DNA here is from genome assembly GCA_030014195.1 of Neosilurus mollespiculum. Classification (NCBI taxonomy): domain Eukaryota; kingdom Metazoa; phylum Chordata; class Actinopteri; order Siluriformes; family Plotosidae; genus Neosilurus; species Neosilurus mollespiculum. The sequence continues at coordinate 32,905,460 of JAQMYF010000021.1, forward strand.
CATAATTAGGTCTTTCCATCTACATCTTTACATTTCCTGTATTTGGGATATTATACACGTGCATCCTGTTCATGGTGAATCTTAATGGCGCCAGACTTTTGAAATCTGTTTTGGTATTCATAGATTTTTAATTTTTAATTTGATATTACTCAATTGGGTCTTTGCTGGTTAGTGATGAAAAAATTATTTTAAATGCATGCAATATTAAATTTAGTTGAAGGCCAACAGAATTTAATATATATTTTGGGAGAATGGCTTGAGTTATAGGAAAGGCATTTTGCATGTAAAGTATACTTTAACTGTGCAATATATGTATATATATATATATATATATATATATATTTTTTTTTTTTTTAATTATGTTTTCTAGAACACACACATATTTCCTGATGCTGTCTAACCAATGAATGCGTCCAAAGTTTTATTGGTATTGAGGGGAGGTCTGTGCAGATGGCAATTTCCTTAAGAGCTTGTTATGAGGAACGAGTCAGCCCTCTATCAGTTCACGCTGCTTTCCCACATGCAGGAAACCCCCGCTTCACATTGTTGATCAAAGGGGTTTGATCTAATGGTTACTGTTGGGGATTGTGATGGATCCTTGCTCATAGACCACATTAGAAAAGCTGAAAGTAAAGTCTTTTGTTAACAATACTACAAACACAGGAACTCACTCAAAGATGACATGGTATAGTAATAAACTATGTATGTTAATGTGTACATGTGTTACATCACTCTCTTATAGCAAAAGCATTATAGGGGGAAACTGCTTCTTCTTCTTTTACCATCATTAACACCCTTGCTTTCCTCATTTTTTTCTCTCTTTTTCAAAGCCCTACCTGCTTCCCACATTGAATAACTTGGGATTCTTTCTAATTTCATTTAAGTTCATTTGCACATTTTCAGCACTTTTAATTAGACGAGAGGAGGGGAAAACTCTGTGAATGCAATAAACTCTGTGATTAAGATTCACAAGAGGCTGTCCCGGTGGACACGCTGGTCTGAAGCACAACATGAACACTAAGCATTATCTGATCGCTTAAGCCTACTGATTGTTTTTTTTTTTTTTTTTTTTTTTTTTTTCTTTCTTCCTTTTTTCTTTCACACTCCAGCCAGCTCTCCACTCCACTGGCTGATTACAGATCACTCTTCCTCACTTGCTTAGCAGCTTCGGTTTCCAGACACATTTGTCTGATGTATGTATCATCACTCGCCAGAAGATACTGGAGTTTTATCAGCTTCAGTTCCAATGAACGCCAGCTGTGGTTTGGGGTCCAGGCACTGAGGGCTTCGTGCACAGATGGCTGGCTAGCTGTGTAGCATGTAACTGAGCTGGCCCAGGGCCAAACAGGTGGGCACTATCTGGGCTTTCCACTGTGCTTAGCTCAGGCAGCCTGGGCCTTTGGCATTCAGCTGTGCCAGCTGTTTCCCTTGTGTAGACCTGCTCCCTTTCAGGCATCGCTATGTGCCCCTGTGGAGCCACAAGATGGTTTTATTGTGTATCACATTGTAGGTGCTGCAGTCACTCAGATCCTAATTTCAGATGTGCCCACATAAATTATTTTATTTAAAGACATACGTTTTAAATTCTTTCAAAACGTTAGGGAATTCTTACATTGGTTCACTATTTCTACAAGTATCTACATGCCTCACTCTAAATTTGGGAATGTGTTGGGCAAAATTACTCAAGTGGTATTTGTTTGCCAAAGTGCCTTCATTGTTTTACTAAGATCTGAGCGCTGTGAGAGGCATAATGCTTGTGTTTCAGAGGAAACAAATCTATTTTAAGAATTTGGCTGTAAGTGTACAAAACACCAGACTTGAAACAATAACAGCTCTCTAATTATCAGTACTATTTTTGGAAGTAATATATTTTAACCATAAAAATGAGAAAAAGATTCAAACCTTAGTGTGCTTATGGACTCATTTAATTTGTGTTCACACTGCTAATAACCTGGAATGGCTATTTTTGCCATTATTTGCAACAAATTTAAGTTGGAATGAACATTTAAATCAAGTTTTACCACATTTGGCAGGCACCCTTCCTCAGAATAAATATACAACAAGCTAAAGCACTTCGAAGTCAAAAGTGCTAGTACATGGATAAATTACTATACAGAGTAAATATGTCTGTTTTTAAGTATACACTAGAGTTCACTGGGGTTCAAGTGCTTATTGGAGAGCTGGGGCTTCAAGAGAGAAGAGCCTTGGTGTTTGATATCCTTGTGCCGTGTCAAACCAAGTTCTACTTGCAGCTTGAAAATCTCAGCAACTGTAGGGAATTTGGCTGTTGCAAACTGATAGGTGATAGAGGGTCATGTTCTGTATTTAAACCTGGGGTTGGTAATCTGGAAAGCTAGCGAAATTTTAAACTTGCATCTCTTCAGGGCTTCAACTAAACCCTCCATGCCCTTGGAGGTCCTTTAAGGACCTAATGGCAGGAAGACAAAACAGGAGCAAGTATCAGTTGTTAATAATTATCCAGTTGATCTAACTGCTGGCTTCTTTTTGTCATAAATGAGAACACTGCAATATGTGCTGAGAACAATAACTGATCACCAAACCCCTAATCACGTTTTTGTGATTTATTAGTAAGATGGGAAAATCAAGTGTGGGTGTGCATTTTGAGAACTATTTTGCATTTTATTCTTGCTGGGAAAAACTTGAGGTGATGAAGTGTTAAGATGCTGAGCAATGAACTGTAACCTGGGAAACCACAATGTGAGTGTTATCAGAATTACTGTCTAGAAGAACCCATGTGAATGTATTATATCATAATTAGAGCATATTCCGAGGGGCCTTCTCAGTGATCTCCACCAAGCCTAAGGTGTATATTTATTTTAGTGTATAATACCTAGGAACATATGAAAAGCAAACTAAATTGATAGTTTTATGTTTTGTTTTTTTTAACACCATAAAATGCATTTATGTTTGGTCCATCACAATGGTCATTCAAAGTTTTAGTATATACTACATGGGGACACAAGCAAAGCATTCTAAGTAAAGATTTTTATAGTTTATTTTTTTCTATTTTAAAGGGAGACAATGGTCATGCATTCTTCTCCAGTCTGTCCAGTCAAGCTGTCCAGTCCTTGCTCCATCATTGTTTCTTGTCACCAAAATGGCTCCAGGTTTCTTTGTCAAGCTCGAAATGCTCTTCACAGATCACAAGGATTTTACACAATTTGAAAGACACATTTTGTGGTAAACTATCTGCTGGCTTTCACAACTCCTCCAATCCATCAACAAGGTGTCAAAGAACAGGCTTATTGTTGTATTTTGGACAGACCTTAAGAGTTTGCCCTGAGTTCATTTTTCAGGTCAGGTTATTATTATATATATACAATGGTGCAGTCTAATTGACCCACTACATCTGGATTATAAATCATTACTACAAGTTGATAATGCTTGAATCAAAGTGACAGACACTTGGGCAGTCAGCGTTATCATTATCATGCTTTAAAATGAAAAAAAATTAAGCCAAATATGTACTAAACTCTCTAAATATAACTATGCTAAAACACTCTGTAATACTTATTAACTCAGCTCAATGTCCAGACTTCACCTGACCAGACTCTGTCATGGTTAAAATAGGCTCTGCACCTGCATTCTGCATTTATGAACAAACAAATAAATAAAAATGATCTATCTCATTTTAGTTTGCTTTTAGTAATGTTTCTGCATAGTACTACCTCATCTGTGAAAAGGGTTTGAATTAGATGCCATTACACCGTTCTCAGGCTCTGCTTCCACCTGTGCCAATGCTGGGAGTTAGTTGGTGTTCGTCCTCTGATAAAAATAAATAAATAAACTATATACTAAATCTTGTTTTAGTGAGCTTTTTTTGTTTTGGCTTCGGTGATCATGTACTATATACTAAGACAAATATGCACCTCAGGCTCAGTGGATGAGGATAAAATGAATATTCCCCTTGACATCCTATCTTGGTGAATATTCAGTGACATCCACTTCGCCTTTGGCGCATAATTTTTAATTTGTTTATCCTACAGGGGAACAGTGTGTTCTGATGGGTTTGCTAACAGAGGATTCAAAATCATTGGGCCTTATTTATCAACATGTTTGTTTTTTTCAGGCATTGGAGGC
>JAQMYF010000021.1:32912995-32924931 GCA_030014195.1 Neosilurus mollespiculum
GAGAACCCGTCGATAGTGGGGCTTGAACCCCCGACCTTGGGATCAGTAATCCAGCACCTTACCACCAGGCCACCACTCCCCCCTGTATTATATTAATTTATTTATTCATTCATTCATTGGCAGAACCGCTTACTCCGTCTAGAATCTCATGTATTAAATATACACTGTATTAAATTGATATACTGTATCCAAACATATCCAGCATATATCCCTGATCTCCTAATTCAGCAAATCATTGTAAGAACAAAAGCATGGGAAATTGGAGACCATATTTAACAGATGATTCTCAGAGTCACAGATGAGTTGGACATTGAGTGGCACTGTTTACTGTTACAGGCATGGGGATGGATTGGGAGAGTGTACAGTCTACTGTACATAACATGTTGATTAGAGCAGCAACAGAATGGAATTTCTTGATTGGAAATTATTTATGTTCAGTATAGGGAAAAATAATATACTCTCTGAGCAGTAGATTTATACTCTCCCGGATGTAACTGATCAATGACTGTCATACCCACCCTACCTCTTAACTCCCTCTGACATGTTTCTGTGGAAAAGAGCCCAGGCCAGACAATATCTGAAAATCTGGTGGTACCTGATTTGACCATATGGAACATCAGCAGCAGATGCAAGGGGCTTCTGGATGAGAACTCCAACCAGCAGTAGCACATCATATCAGATCACAAGGTTTAGAGAGCAGAAGGATCAGGATCACAGGCATCTTAGAAGTAGCAAGCGTACCTCAACATACACACAGAGACACATTAAGAGAGAGAGAGATATAGAGGTTGTTAGGTATGCTCATAATATTGTAATCATTAAAGAAGAGAGTTTATCAGTACTGAGTGCAAGTAGCATGACTCAAAAAGAGAACGAGAATGAAGACCAACATAAGGCAATCAGCCGCTCCAACATCAACGATCCTAAGTGAATATTTGAGAGTGGGGGAGTGACGGCATCCAAACATCCGATGTCAGAACCCCCAGATCTTCTCCTTTACCTAATAAAATGCTAATAAAAACCCTAATCAAACAATTATGTTTTGAGCCTAGTCTTAAACACTGAGACTGTGTCTGAGTTCTGCATCTTGTTTCAAGTTTCGTGATGACATGGAAAGGTTGACATGAACTGTGGAAAAGACTAAATGTGCCGTTGATAGGTAAATCAAGATTATTTATTATATATCTGGAACACTGTACTTAGCTTATGTTTGTGGTGCTACAATAAGACCATTTAAAGTATTGCACCATTTTCTCTCACTCAGTTGCCGAACCGTTTAATCCTGCTAGGGTTACAGGGAGGCTGGAGCCTATTATAGCCAACATTGGTTGAAGGCGAGGTACACCTTGAACAGCTCACCAGACCATCACAGGGCCAATTCACACACAATCATTCACACTCACACCTAAGGGCAATGTGGAACAGCCAATTAGCCTATGATGCATGTCGTTGGACTGTGGAAGGAAACCAGAGTACCTGGAGTAAACCCACATAAGCAAGGAGACATGCAAAATCCCAGGACTTGAACCCAGAACCTTTTTGCTGTGAGGCAGACATGCTAACCACTACGCCACCATGCTGCCCACTGTGCCATTCTGGATAAGTAAAAATCTTTTCATAATGGAACACTTGAGTATTGTTACCACATAGGGAAAAAAACTGTCGTTTGAAACATGATTCAGAAAGAATTCTTTCATGTGAAAGCAAATCTGTGGTTATAAGCCCAGAATCACTTCTGTGGCTGGATACAAGTATTCAGGTCAAGTGTAAAGACAGCCGTATTTTTACCAGCTTCTCCAGTAGCATGTATTCAGACCATTTCCACATGTGCATATCATTAAAACGTCTGCATATGTGAATTTTGAGTGTGTAGTGGAAACTCATTTTTAACTGAGTATCAAAGTGTTTTTAAGTTTAAGTGGATTTTTTTTCCCCATTATGGTTTATTTCATGCTAATAATTTTTCCTTTTTTCTTGCAAAAACAAGAACTAAGAGGGTAGAGAGAATAATGATGCTTCACTACACCAGTGTTTCATTTACATAAATGATTATATTGCAATTTCACACTTATTTGCATGGGCTTCTGTGGTTTTATTATGAAAGTCATATGTTATTCTGGTGGCACTGCCCAAGCAATTTAGAGAGTAAGAGAAAAAGAGAGGGGGGACCAATAGAAAATAAAGGGCTTTATTTCTCTAACATATTGTCTGAGTCTTGTGCCCTACATTGTAAATTTCTATTTAACCATTGCACGGATTGCAGAGCTTTGAAGTTGTATTTTGGATTAATCACATTTCTATTTGGGGCTGTTCTCATATGCCTGCATAAGTGTAATTTGCATGTCATGAATCTAATTAGTGTTAGGGTTGGAAAATAGCTTATTCATTAGATAAATTATAAATACAAGATTGCTAGGATGATGTCCATCTGTCTTGTAAAAATGCTTTCTTTCAGCTTTATTTAACTATTTTGCAGGTCTAATGAACAGGTATTCATTAGACTTTAGGTGGAAACTTTAGGTGGAGTTTTTAAATGTAATGTTGGAAACATTTGTTGGATTGGTCATTGTGGAAAAAAAGTTAAACAGAGTAGCCAGATATATACTGTTTATTTTTATCATTCTTCTCCCATGCAATAATTATCTGTAAAATAATCACAGTATCTACTGCAATGGAAATCCCACTAATTGTTTACTTAGTAATCACTTCATATGTCTGGCATCCATGCATTCATCCACTTTTTTACCATTTTTTTGTAAGGGTCGTGGGGGAAGCTGACGCCAACCATAGCTGACTTCATGTGAAAGGCAGCATTACACCTCGGGCAGATTGCACCAATCTATTGCTTATAACAGGGAAACAAACAACCATTCACACATGTTTAGAGTAGAAATTTAGAGTAGATAGTTGACCTAATCTGCCATCTTTGCACTGTGGGATGAAACCTGAGTACCTAGAGGAAACCCACCTAAGAACAGGGAGAAATGCACATTCCACAGAGGAAGGCCCCAGTTGAATCTGTACAGTGATAGTGCTAATCAAGAAAATGAAAGTGCACCACCATACCACCAATATAATGGGCATTAGTTACTTGATTAAATAATAACTAGAATGGTAACATTTAAATTAAAACATTGTCAGCAGACATTGTGAACTGGTGTGCGTGTGTGTGTGCGCGCACACGTGGGCATGCATATATGCTGCATGTTCAACAAGATCATTAGCTGACCTCCGAACATGTATCACCAATTCAACCCGACTAAACTGTTCACATAATCATACTGGCAAAGAGTGTGTGTGTGTGTGTGTGTGTGTGTGTGAGAGAGAGAGAGAGAGAGAGAGAAGGGGGAGCTACATTTGGCTTTGAAGAATGGCACAGAAGGCCTGCTGAGATTAAAGGGTGCCTTCCATATTTCCATTATTCATCTACTGCTCTGAATTTTGTTTTCAAATAAAAAAATAAAGATGCATTGACCTCAAAGGCAAAATGAGGGACTGGAGCAGGAGGACAAATTGCTATAAGGAACAGATGTTGCATTTATGTATTTCATTATCAGCCTTGGATTCACAATGAGGTTCATCTCTCTCTCTCTCTCTCTCTCTCTCTCTCTCTCTCTCTCTCTTTAACATGTCACTTGTGTATGCATGCCATTCAGAAATGCATGTCAAGAGTGCAATTGCATCATGGGAAAAGCCTCAGTCCCATCTTCACCTCACAGAATGGTGGACACATGACTCTTTAACTCTCCCAGGATGAAGCAGTGGCATATTAGACCTGATCAAAATGTGGGTGTCTAACATATGACACGAGCATCTGTCTCACACCATACACTTGTTAGTAAGATGTCTGTAAAAGGCTGTGTGAGTTGCATTACACTTGTCTTTATTGAACTCCAAAAACTAATCTCATCTCTCCAAATGCAGTAATCGGAACCTGACATAACCATAAAATAGATTCATAATAAAATTCTTCTTACACTAATGACTACAAGCAGCTAGTATAGTAACTGCAGAGATTATTAATTAATGCTCACCTCTAACGGGAGGGGAAGAAAAAAACAGGTACATCTCTCCTCATCTTATGATCCATCTTATCTTTAAAGTCCTGACCAAGAACAATTTATGGTTATGAATGGGTTATTACCGTCGTTGCCACATTTCAATGGAGGGTATTAATATCTGTCAAGCTTGCACACTCCAACTCTCTACTTCATTTATTCAGCTAGCCTTTAGATTTAATTATGTCTGCAGTGTTCTCCCAGTAAGCTTTCACCAATTATTCAATAAAACAGAGAAGAATGCATTTACACCGGTTTTTAAATTAATTTTTTTTTTTTAAGGTATGTATGTATTTATTTATTTATTTATTTTGTGGCAAAAGAAAAACACCATCACTACACATGATTATTAACAGCAAACTATGTGCACGTAGATGGGATATTGTATCTATTTATTTTTTAAAAATGTTTTAGTAACATTTACACGGTGTGCTAAAGGACCTGTGAGAGCATTTAACAGTAAAGTTGCTTGTAATATTAATACATCAGTGATCATAATTGTCTGTTCTTATTTTACCAAAATTGTATTTATTTATTTATTTATTTATTTATTTGTTTGTTTGTTTGTTTGTTTGTTTAATAATAGTATCATAATTAGATACTATTTAGATACTATTTCTTTCTTAGGAGAGAGAGGGAGTTTGTAGAATAAAGAAGAAGGAGGAGGACGAAACAAAGCAGACTAGGGGAAGCGTGGGAGACAGAGGGCCAGAATAATCCATATTCCCAGTAGACGGTTGATGCAAAGAAAATGTGCCAGTAGTTGCCCTAAAACCATTGCCTTATCCAAATTATTGTGATAGTGTGCTCTGTAAAATATTTTAATTAAAGCTAGGAAAACACTAATAATAATGATGAATCTGCAGCAGCAGCAACAACCACAACAACAACAACAACAACAACAACAATTATTATTATTATTATTAGTAGTAGTAGTAGTAGTAGTAGTAGTATTGTTGTTGTTGTTGTTATTGTTCATTCATTCATCCATTTTCTAAGCCACTTAATCCTAATTAGGGTCACGTGGAGGCTGGCACCCATCTCAGCCGACTCTGGGCCAGAGCAAGGTACACCCTTGACAGCTTGCCAGGCCATCGCAGGGCCAACACTTACACAACTCACACTCACATCTAGGGGTGAGTTGGAACAGCCAATTAGCCTACTTTGCATGTTTTTGGACTGTGGGAGGAAACCGGAGTACCCAGAGGAAACCACGCAAGCACGGGGAGAACATGCAAACTCCACACAGAAACGCCCCAGCAGAGAATTGAACCCAGGCCTTCTTGCTGTGAGGGGGATGTGCTAACCACTATGCCACCGTGCCGCCTTGTTGTTGTTGTTATTATTATTATGATGATGATGATGATGATGATTATAGTTGTTGTTGTTGTTGCAAACATTATCATGAACTAAGCCTAATATAGATGAGACTAGACAAATACCATTTTTTTTTTTTAAATTAAGGGTGTCTTGAAAAGTCAATTAGCATAAAACATCTACTCTTTTTTTTAATTCTCTATTGCTTCATGTGATGTCATTGGATTAAAAAAAGAAAGAAAATCCCCTCCTCACGCATTTGCATCGCCTTCTCTGTATATGCACATTGTAAGGAAGATGGTCCTTATGATGTTTTAGCTCTGTGACATAAGCTGCTTTATTATAAAAAAAAAAATAGGTCTATAATCAGTAATGCTATTACATTTCTTCTCAGCTTTATATGATATTCATGGCCAGTAATAGGTATTAATTATCCTTTTTTGCCTCAAACATTAGAGTATAGACATATAACCTGGGGCTGGTGTTTGATGTCTCACGATGAATAAAATAATTGGTATAAATAAATAATTCACATCCAATTTAAAAGCTTCAGTTAATCTTTACATCAGATATCAAAATGGGGGACAAGTGCGATCTCTGTAATTCCTACCATGCCATGGTCATTGGTGTCAGATGGGGTTGTTTGACTATTTCAGAAACTGCTGGTCCCCTGGGATATTCATAAACATCAGTCTGAAGGGGAGGGGGAAGATTCTGTGGATGAAAATGCCTTTTTGACAAGAGGGGTTATAGGAAAATTGCAAAATTGGCTCAAGCTTCTAGAGAGGATGTCTCTTATAAATCACTATTTACTACTGTGATGAGCAGAAAAGCATCTACACATGCACAAAACATTAAACCTTTAAGTGTACACATGTTCCTGTTAAAAATGGACTGTGTGTGTGTGTGTGTGTGTGTGTGTGTGTGTGTGTGTGTCATTCGTATTTTACAAAGCCTACAAAAAGAGCTCGTCTTTGAATCCACTTATGCCCTCAACTTACCCTTTCATTAATTGGGCTGAGGAGCTCTTTGTTCTTTATATTTGAAGGATTTTGCTGAAAACAAATAGAATCTGACTTGACATTAATACCAATAAGCTTCAAGTGTTCCTATTATGCCCTTTCATTATAACACACTTTAATACTGAGCGTTTATATTAGGATCTGTAAAGAATAGGACATAATTATTCATTTGTATCAATGATAACATCACAGTAGACTTGATTTTCCCAGCTCTACCTTTGTAGATGGCTGATATGAGCGAATAAAGCATTGACGCTTGTGTGTATTTCAGCTGATAAGGAGGGAAAAATGTGTGACAACAGATAATCAAACCTTGTTTTGTGTCCATGAATTGTGGGAGTGATAGGCTCTCCGGGATAACAGAAATGATTTTGATTATTTCTTTATTAAGGAAAAGAACTCTAAATCATTCTGCATATATGTCAGCATGGACAAAGTGACCAGTCTCCGGCCCCATATGCAGGAAGCTGCAGGTGTGCTCTGACACCATTAGCTTTTTCAACAAAGGGGTGCTCAAGTAGATCTTTCATGGGATTGGAGCAGACAGGCAAGCCTATGCTCCCCATGTGCGCCACTGAGCTTTGGACACTCAAGATCAGGTTGCTGGTTCACAGCTTGCCCTTCCTTGCACCACTTTCGGTAGAAACTAATAGTTGCATACTGGAAACACCCCACAAAATCCATGGTATTTGACCATCACACTTTAGCTCTTGTCAAAGCTCTGATCCTTATGCATGTCCATTATTCCTTTTTCCAAAACATTAACACAAAGACTGGCTGTTTACATGCTGTCTGTAAATCTGACCCCTTGACAGGTGCCACTGTAACGAGATAATTAGCAATTACATTTACATTTACAGCATTTGGCAGATGCCCTTATCCAGAGTGACTTACAGAAGTGCTTTAAAGTCACTTTCACTAAATACATTCTGATACTGGCTTACTAGGACACAGGCTAAGTATACTGTCAGTCAATTGAATTTGAATGAGGCAAAGTATGATATGAAGAATCTTTCAGATCAAGGGGGTTTTATCTGCTATGACTGACGGATAAATAATTCTCCATATCATACAAAATCTATAATAGATGTATTGTTAATTTAAAAAAATAATTAAAGTTCAGAACATGTCACATTGTAGCCAGAAGTGCCACTAGCCAGAGCATGCTATTGCCCACTAACGCCATTTCTGATTTGTAGACAAAGTCCATGTAAACTATGAAACAAAATATGGAATTAAAGTATTTACTGGTAAGATGTATTTAGAATTTTCAAGATTTAGACCTTCTTTTCACCAAATGTGACTCCATCGGTTTATTGCCAGCACAAGCCTCTAGACTTGAGAGTGGGTAGCCATGTTCTCGCTAGCTTTCTCTCAGAGGAGGAAAGGAGAAACATAGGTATCAAATAAGATAGATAGGCTAAATCCTATTGACAGCGCTGTTGATGTTGCAGTTTTGTACTGCGGTCTTAGTTGTTGCTACTCACGTTCAAATATGGAAACTTACACCAGCATAAATAGTGAGACAGTTTAACCAAAACCAACCAAAATGGGGGGAAGCCAGAGCCGTCTTTCGCAGGGTGGAGCCAATCGTATAGATGGCCACGCATCATAATTGTTCGATGGGTCCAATCTCAATGATTGAATACATCGGCTCATAAAAGAATGCCAAGAATTAGGTGGTGGCTGCCCACCAATCACAAATGAAAAAATATTTTAAATGAATAATAATCACTTTTTTCACTCAGTAGTTTTAATTTGTTGGCTGATTGGTGTGTACTCAGCTATGAATTATAAGAAACTGTGGTTTAAGTTGTTGGTCAAAAAAAAAGTGACTGATTCTTATAAACTTTTCTTTCTATTTTCTACTTCATTATCATATTTTCATCATAGTTTGTTATCATATTTCTATTCATTGTCACTTTTTTATTTTATTCATCATACAAGTTTGTGATTTGTTATGTGGAATAAAAAGTTGCTGGGGGTGGGGTGGGGGTTTGGAAGGTGTGAGCAAAGATCGTGCAGGTCAGTTCAGCTCTTAGTGGGGTGCTGTTCTATGAGCAGATGTATGGTGCCAATCTCACACTAGTGGACATATGGGCCTGTTCCGAAATCCATGCCAGCACAAGCACACTATAGTGAATTGGTTCAGTAGGATGAGCTAAGAGAAAAAAGACGGCCTGGTCTATTCCTCCCATTTCTCTTGTCTGGGCATGAAGCCAAAATCACAGAAGCCGGAAGGTCCTGGGGCTCAGCCTGGACCTGTGGACATGGCACGGCCAAGGTTTCCTCTTTTTTCAGCCCAGGTTATATTTACATCTCACTAGCTGCTGGGTCCACCTGAGGTGCAGGAATGTCCTCCACTCAGTTGGGGTTTCTTCACCCAGTGGAGTGTAAACAGACATCCACAGTCCTGTTGATAGGTGTTATAACATTTGCTGTTAGCCTGTATATCAGGAGAGTGTAAAAACATAAACCAGTGGCATGAGGAAAGCACATATATTATATCCATGATGTAATTTTTCTTTCACACCAGAGGTAGGTGACATTTTTTAAAGAAAAGGTTCATCTGTTAGTCTATAGTAACACTGTGAGTGCATGTGTCAGAGAGACTGCTTATGTGTGATAGCAGGATATGAGGGTGCGCTGTTTCACTACTGTAAGAATAGAACATCCCTGGATCTTTGCTGCTCCCAGATGGAATCAAGCTGCCTTAAACATGGCGGCCCTGAGGTTCTGCTCCCACCATGACTGGCTTCGAGTGCACTCTCATCTTGTTCACAATACAGTCAGTTATTTCATCTTCTTCAGATTCCAGGCTTATTTCTCCACTGCCAACCAGCCGCTTGAGATCCCTCCATACTTAAATATCTCAGGGTTTTCTCCTCTCCACTCCTCAATGTCAGCATACTGCTGTTTTCCCCTCCCTGTTGCTGTTCTTGAGTAGAATTGGAAATAATAACCTGAGTGAAAGGCTACTTCTGGAAACCTCCCTGGATAAGAGACTGGGCTGGATGAGGTGTTGTAGTGGGACCTTAAAGATGTAGCAATCTCAGCAGGAACTGTCTATTATAAACAGTGGAGGAGAAGCTCAAGCTGAAGTCTAAGATTTTTTTTTACAGAGATATTTCTTTTAAAAGTCTATAAAAAAATCAAGTACCATTTTCTCACACGCCTCCTTTTCTCTGCTGTGCTTCCTCCCACTTTTTTGGTTGCCATTTGATGAGACCTCGTTGTTCATTGCTGCTTTAACAAGCGTTTTATGGAGCTAGAAGTTATTAAACACATGATATTGCTTCTGTGCACTGCATCCAAGATATCATAGACAGGAAAGAAGGAGAGGAGAAGGAATATTCGAGAGGGTGTAAATAATAGGTAAGGAAGACAAACTAGAAGACAAAATATGTCGGCGGTTGAGAGGCACTGAATAAGGATTTGTGTAGAGATTATAAAATAAAGTCATCATACGATTTCGTTTTAATTGGCAAACTGTGGTAGCTAGCCCCACCTTTGTCGCACGATTAAACATGCTTTCAAGTAACACTCTGTTTTGACACATGCCTCCTGTCTTTTTCATCATCTGTGCAAGTCTACGGTCTATATTACAGACGGTGCTATGAAATTTTGATGAACTGCTTTTGGTCTGAACAGGATGGCAGCTGGCAGCTATCATCTATGTGAGTTTAAGTTTCTTTTGACCTCATATATCATGCATACTGATGTAAAGATGGTTCTTTTTTCCCCTTAAAAGGTGATAAAAGGTGACTGTAAATTTTAAGATGCCCAAATTGGAGGCTTATCCTACTGCTCACTGTTTATTAAACAGTTTTCACAACATGATGCGTGACAGGATACACGCATCCAATCCCCACCCCACCCCCACCCCACACACACAGACTGCATTCATTTTGCTTTGTGGCTGCTCTTTTAGGTAAATAAGTCAAATGAAGAAAGGCTGGTGCATAATTAGGTAGACGCTTCTGCCAGAAACCACAGTGCTAGGGTGGTACGCCATTTGCTTTACTAATAGAGACATCTTGTGGACATTTCTGTGTGTTACACCTGTAAAATGTGGGTAAGAAGACTGAAATACACATGCTTCTTTCTATATGTTTATATTGGCAGTACTGTTTTTGCATTGGTTTTATTCACAGAGCTATGTAATTCTCATACTGCAAAATACTGCCAAGTTCATATGTGTGAATTCATTTCCTTATATCCATTAGTCCAATTCTTTAGAAAGTGATATTTGATGTTTATATTTATGTGGCAACTGTAGGAACCAAATTCCAAAGGAAGGAATGGAGGATAGGGTATGTAAATAAAATAAAATGAAGAAAGAACTAAGTGATAATATCATAAATAAATAGCAGTGATTCACCTCAAGCTCAGTTGATGTTGCTGAATTAAATATTCCTTAATACTATTCAGAGATATCCACCTTGCCTTCAGCATTCATTCATTCATTCATTTTCTAAGCCGCTTAATCCTAATTAGGGTCGTGAGGAGGCTGGCGCCCAACTCCAGGTGAAGGCGGGGTACACCCTGAACAGTTTGTCAGACCATTGCAAGGCTAACACACATACAAGCACTCACATTCACACCCTGGGCCAATTTGGAACAGCTAGTTAGTCTACTGTGCATGTTTTTTGGACTGTGGGAGGAAACCAGAGTACCTGGAGGAAACCTATGCAAGTACTGGGAGAACATGCAAACTCCACACAGAAACGCCTGAGTCCAGGAATCGAAAGCAGTGCACTACCATCCCTTCATCAAATAACTGCTAATCAAATGGAGATTGTGAACCAATCAGATTATGCCTTTGCCCATGCAGTATACTAAGACACATTATAGTAATGTGATTACTGTAATATATTTTGATAATGTTTTTGAGACATTTATTGAAAATGTTACCTTTTGAGACATTTATTGAAAATGTCACCTGCTGGTCAGCGTCAACTGAATTTTTCAGGAGGATTGTCATCAAATGTTGTTTCTGGGTTTTTTGTTTTTTTTAATTGCTTTATTGTTGTGTAACTGTTGTTGAGATAATTTACATTGTTTACAATGTTACATGTCGTAGTAGTTCTTCGGGAAATGTCCGTATCAGCATTTAATGTAGCTGTGTTTTGGGCATCCAGTATGTGCTCAGACCAAGCTTACATCTTTAAAAGCACAGATATATATTTTTTTTCCACTACACACACACACACACACACACACACACACACACACACAGAAAATGCAAGGTTTCACCTGCATTTTAAAAGTTTGAATATTCCCAGCAGATGGCGTTATCCATCTTTACTGTGTGGAAAGGAAGTGGCGCATAGAAAGAAGAGCACATTAAAAACCAATAATGGTCTATCAAATTGGGGTGTGTTTGAGATTAGGAGTACAGAGTAGTGACAATAAAGCGAGATCTGTACACAGATCCTCTGTGTCCATGTATTCACTACTATAGCCTGTCATTTTGTCTCTTTGGCATTTTACTCTGAGATTATTATTATTCAGGCAGCACAGTGATGTCAGAATAATG
>JAQMYF010000021.1:32993406-33003559 GCA_030014195.1 Neosilurus mollespiculum
GTGTGTGTGTGTGTGTGTGTGTGTGTGTGTGTGTGTGTGTGTGTGTGTGTGTGTGTGCGCGCATGTGTGTGTGTGTGGGTGTGTGTGTGTCTGTCCATACTATTATTCTCATGTAAGAAGGTGATGCATGTGAAACAGTAATAAGATATAAGCATGACATTCATGGTTGACTTTTATATAAATGCTTCCTATTTGTTCTCTCTTGTAAAAATAAATAAATAATTCATAAATTAAATTAATAAAAAACATTTATTTTTTAAAAACTCTATTAAAAAGTAAGTAAAATTAAGTTACATTCAAGTAAATTAGAGTAAGTTGCATCTTATTTTTTCAAACTTACTCTTAATTTAAAACTAAATATTTTATTAAGCATTTCAGTAATTGTAAGACAAAACTGCATAATCTTGAGCTGAAAGGGCACTTATATAGAAATAATATGATGTAGTCAAATAATATCAAAAAAATAATAATAAAAATAAGACTGCTGTTCACATAAATTTACACGTAAATCTATAGGGATTTACACGATTCCGATTTCTAGAGGGACTGTCACCTTATCAACCTTATCGATCAAAATATTTATTAATTTAATTCAATTCAATTAAATTTTATCTATCTATCTATCTATCTATCTATCTATCTATCTATCTATCTATCTATCTATCTATCTATCTATGCTGTTTTCATCATCTTATGAGTTACTCCTCAAATCTTATACCATCCCGTAACTGTATGATTACAGTGTAACTGCTAAGAATCCATTATAATAAAACATGCTGGCACTATAAGCTGACTTCCACATCTTAAAGTTCCATAAGTTCCAGCATTATTACTGTTACTGATTGGAGTGTGTGCCATATCTGTCCATTGCGGTAGCTATAGTTTCTGGTCTGTAATTTATATTGCAATAGTACTAAAATATTTGAGGAGGAACACAAGAGGACATGCACTCAGTGTTATCCTTCAACAAATTTTGTTGAATGATGCATGGTACTTAATTATTGATATGCACTGGAATGTATGTAATGTAA
Source organism: Neosilurus mollespiculum (assembly GCA_030014195.1). NCBI lineage: Eukaryota > Metazoa > Chordata > Actinopteri > Siluriformes > Plotosidae > Neosilurus > Neosilurus mollespiculum. The sequence goes on from JAQMYF010000021.1 coordinate 32,994,438, forward strand.
CATATGTATCAAGGTTTGCAGGTTATTTTCACATCCATTTTGTTAATTTTACTGACATTTTATTTAAGTGTGTGTGTGTGTGTGTGTGTGTGTGTGTGTGTGTGTGTGTGTGTGTGTGTGCATGTGGGGGAGAGAGAGAGAGAGAGAGAGTATAGAACTGTACTGTTCATGTGCATTAAAGAGAGGGCGATAAGGCCGTGAACCCAATTACGCATTCTTTGCGAGACGATTGTTATCTTTAGCACTGTTGATTAGTCTTTGTTTGAAATCTTCATTAAAGATTTAGCAAAAGAAAAAGTCATTTGAAAGTTTGCATATTAAATATTTAACAAGCTAATTCCTATCTGTGCCTTGCACCTGTACAGCTAGCTTAGTGATTTGCTCTGTCATTAGAAAGCAGATGTTGTTTTAAAATGGAAGAGTACACTAAAAAAAGAGCTCAACTAATTTTTCTTCCTGTTGAAAGCCCTGTGGATCTCTGAGTCAGTAGTACGGAATCTTTAAATCAGTCAGTTTTATAGTTCAGATAGAGCAATGTGTTGGTAATTGTTTAGTCGAGCTAACTGTCTGACTTTTAGACAACTGAGGCAGGTCAAGTTTTCACATTTCAACATTGCAAATATACAAGCAACATGTTAACAGCTTGTTATGGAAACTGGTTACATTAGGGACATGTTTAAAGGCTATACATATTTATTCATTTCATTTATTTTCTAAGCCGCTTAATCCTAATGAGGGGCGTAGGGAGGCTAGCGCCCATCTCAGCCGACTCTGGGCGAAGGCGGGTTACACCCTGAAGAGCTCCCCAGGCCACTGCATGGACAACACACATACAACCATTCACAGTCACACTCACACCTAGGCACAATTTGGAACCGCCAATCAGCCTACTGTGCATGTTTCTGGACTGTGGGAGGAAACTGGAGTACCCAGAGGTAACCCACTCAAGCACGGAGAGAATATGCAACCTCCACACAGAAATGCCCGAGCTGGGAATCGAACCTGGGACCTTCATGCTATGAGGCGGACGTGCTAACCACTGTGCCATTGTGCCACCCAAGTTATTTAATATTTGCCAAATATTTTTATACACAAAATATTTGCTCCACTTTTGTATGCATTTTTTGTGTGTGCTTTATCATGTTATTCGGGGTATGAGTATATGTTTGTGTGTCAGTGCTATTTCAGGGATGAATAAGGATGGATACTTTCATTCACAGTGCATTGAGCTTTGGTACTTTTTCATGGATGAGATGTTCTGCTTAGTTGCTTGGCTATTTACTGGCACTATACACATAGTAACAGGACCACACAACCAAACAGATTTTGAAGGTTGTCTGTGACTGTCAGGGTGACTGCTCTTTGCCTTTGTAAGATGGAGGCCAGGCTGTAGACTGACGGCTTACTCGCTCTTTGGCTGTCATACTGTATTTGTCACATTTCAGTGAATTGAACCGTGAAATTTGTAGGGCTCTCTTTCTCTCTCTCTCTTTTTTTTTTTTTTTTTTTTTTTTTTTTGAAGAGAATAAAGTGATATAGGTCCTTAAGAAAGAGAATACAGAGAGGTTACACAAGAGGCAAAAGGGTGTGAGAAAGTGCTCTTTGATAATTCCTAGCCACTGGAGTTCTGCAGTGATTCTCAAGTGATTCCATGAGAACACCAACATTACAAAACGACACTGAATCCCATCTATTGCTGTAACTTTAAAAGCTGCTGGTATTTTAACATGCTCATCACCCCTAAAGGGAAGGCCTGATTCTATCACTTTGTGTTTAATGGAAATACTTGAAATCAAGGCTGAAGCTTGATTTCTGGATGTTGATAGTCTGCTGTCTATTAAAGACTGTGGTTACTTAAAAGAAACTACTCAGCACAAGCAAATATTTTGCTGCTTTTTGCACAAAAGTAAATGGTGCCAAAGAGGCTTTTTTTGTTGTTGTTGTTGTTTTTTTTTTGTTTTGTTTTTTTGGTGTCTTTCTTTAATTGAAGATAATACTTCTGTAAGTCACTCTGGATAAGAGCATCAGCCAAATGCTGTAAATGTAAATTATACAGATTTACAGAGCCTTGGCAAGGTATGAGGAAAGGTATATCTAAAAATACAATTGCAGTAAGTAAAATTAAGTTACATTCAATTAAATTAGAGTAAGTTACAACTTATTTTCCAAACTTACTCTTAATTTAAAACTCAGGTTTAAATGAATCGACTCTATTAAGTTGAATTAAGACATCAGTTCTACTCTATTACCATGAATCAAGAGTTTAGCCCAACCAAGTCTCAAAAAAAATGCATAGTTTCATATATTAAAATATTAATTTCCTTTATTGTTGCAGAAATTATCCAACAGTACTACATTACCTGAAAAACAGAATAACTCAGCTCTTTATATGTTATAGAAGTATAAAAAAATTACAGCACTACAACTACAACACTTTTTAACTTACTGAAAAATACTCTACCTAATAACACTGACTTTTGGACAAGTAGTTTTATCTTATAACAACAGCAGAGTCAAAGCTCCTGCCACTTTAACTCACTAACCTTTTTGAAACCTTATGTGAAAGCAAACAGGACTCTTCCTTTGTGGTTCTTAATCTTAAGATGTGATGGAGGCCAATGGAAATGATTGTGGAATTCATAATGTAGTCCACATACTTAATGCACACTTATTTATAACTCAGCAGAGACTGCTTACAGAGGGGGGGGGGATCAAACATGTTACACTTCCTTCAGCTTTAACAGTTTTCCTCCAGCGTTTACACTTTTCCTTCAGCTTTTTCCTTCAGCTTTTGACACAGCCCCAATTCTAATATTATGTTGGATTGCGTTTATTCTTGATTGCAGCGTGTAATCGCTATGGTATTGTTGCTTCAGTTGGTCAGGTAAAGGCTCATGATATGTATGTACTGAATGACCACACTACCTCATCAGTGGATGTTTTCTTCCATGATGATACGAATACATACATATATTTATATATATACACTCCAGCTAAATACAGATGATTTATATAATATATAACTAGAAAAGCACTCAGAGAGTGCAGACCTCTGCCAAGGCCTTTCAGTATTCTAAGAAGTGCAGCATTTCATAAATGCAACATTTGTTTATTATTTAAGTCCTACAATGCAAACACCTGAATGAATGCAAACGCGCAGCCATTTATGATTGCATTGTGTATAGGCCCTGTCTTGAATAAGAGGCCTTGCACTTGGATGAGGAAGTATTACATTGGATTATTTTTGTGATAATTGGCCTAAAAGTTGTACAGAAAGGTAAAGGAATGAGATTACACCATCGAACGCAAGCCGGTAAGTTACGCTTTGGTATAGTCCGGACACAGTAACTTGGATGACTACGTCATCTGTGCTAAGAAATCTTAAAAAATTCCCTGTAAAATTCCCCATAATCTGGATCCCTGCCAAATTTTAATCAATTGTTCCTTGTATCATTTCTGACTCATCCTGGAAATTTCATCAAAATCCATTCATAACTTTTTGAGTAATGTTGATAACAGACAGACAAACAAACCAACTAACAAACAAACACACAAACCAACACCGGTGAAAACATAACTTCCTTGGCAGAGGTAAAAATCCATGATTGTAGCATAAAAATTGACTGAGTTACATCACTTTGAATGTTGCAAACCAGGAAATGCACACATATACATATGGGTTTAGATAGTGAGAGTGGTTCAGGAAGCATAAGGAATCATTTTAACACATGAACTGGTACCAGAGAGTCCTGACCTTAACCCTGTTGAACCCGGCTGGGCAGTGTTTTTCTTACTACATATGTGGCTCATGAATTCATGCTGTTGCTTGTTTTAAAATAGAAAGCCAGGTCAATAAATATGAAAAGAAATTTCTTGCCTGGTAATATGGGAAAGTATGTCATTTGGTTTATTGGGGCAGAAGAACTGAATGAGGAAAAGTGCATCACAGGAGTTTAAATGTGAAACATGCAGGAGCAAGTAGCCAGGAGGACTCCTCTGGGAAGAGCAGAGTTCTCTGGAGTGGAAAGGAGATTAGGAGATTTTGGGCAAGATTGGTGTCTTCAAATGAGCAGAGTGTGAGTTGTTGAGCCATTGATTACTTGCCCACTGAGTTTACAGAGCCAGAATGGCAATGTAGAGATAATGGTAACCCCGCCCGGCCGTAGTAAACTGTTCTCTCTCTCTCTCTCTCTCTCTCTCTCTCTCTCTCTCTCTATCTATCTATCTATCTATCTATCTATCTATCTATATCTCTATATCTCTACTGATTTTCTTATGTTATCCTTATTTTCCTTTCATCTGCTTTCTTTCTTATTTCCTTTCTTTCTTTATTTCTTTCTTCTGTCACATTCATTTTTTCATGTACTCTCTATCTATCACTCCAGTCCTCAGAAGCATTCTTTAGTTCTTTTTGAAGCTGTAATATGCTAAGACAAAGTGCTGACATTTTGCACAGTGATTTTCTCTCTCATTCTCATGTTCTATTGTCACTTGGGTATTTTCTGAATCTGGGTAGCTGTAGTAAAGTTATCATAGCTCACTGAATGATCTATCTCAGGAGCTGTAATTGACACAGTTAGTAAATGCAGCACAGACAACAGGAATAAGACCGAAAATGTGTATCATGATCTTTAAGTTTAACAGAACAAAGTGCATTAATGTGGCCTGTCCTAATGGTATGGGTGTGAGGCCCGATGCTTGTTTTAGTTCTAAATTGCTCTCAGTGGGGAGTCCAAAGGGCCCCTGGCCACTTACACTCCTAATGAGTTATTGGGCTCCCAAGAGCAGTGGCTCTAATTGCTTTGGCTTTTTCACTCAAGCCATCTAAACTGAGGGTATTTGTGGGAACAGGAAAATAGGGAATACAACAAGGTATAGGAAAGGAGAGTTATTGGTGTTAGAGCTGCTTATATGTTGGTGTGTGGAATATGCTTTTATAAGTCCAATCCCAAAATGCTTGTGTCACTGTGTAAACCCTCAGCGGAGAGTGTTGGTCAACCCTTGCCCTGAGATTGCACCAACTCTTGCAGATCTAAAGGCTAAGGTTGCATATACAGCAGACTGGTTGCTTAAATTACCTGGCTAGATATAAAATGTCTTGGGCTTTGGTAAATCTAAAATAGCTCTGCTTGGCCCTGCACTCTATTTGATATATGACTAAAATGTTGTGGAAAGATGCATGATTATAAAATCAATATTGTACGCAGCTTCATATATTACTGCTGCATCATCGCTGTTTTACTATATGTATATTTCAATGAAAAATGTGGGTAATTCTAGTTGTCTTCTTCTTTTCTTCTTCTTCTTCTTCTTCTTCTTCTCTTTCTAATATTTATTCTGAATATAAAAACCAAATATAGGATTCAGTATGTATGACTTCTTACTCCAAAACAAAAGTTACTTTAGGGCACTTGCTAGTTATTTCCTGGTAGGGTATAGAATACAATTTTTATGTTTGGAAATAAACTTTTTTCCTCCTTCGTTCTTTGCCAATGTTGCACTCTTGCTTGCTTGAGGCTATAGCAATGTGACTGGTCCTCTATCAACAGAGCCATAAAACAACATCAACATTCCATAAGAAAGGCTGCGACCAAGCTAAGAGTAGCTGCGCCTCAGCTTATCCTGCTGAGGTGAGCATCTCTGAGCTGGGGAGGTGGGGGGTGTCAGCCAACAGTGATGACCCCTAGATGGATGAAAAGGGGGGAAAAGAAGTGTTTGGCTCATGGTGAGGTTGGGTTAGCAGCCTAGCTGTGGAGAGATGAAAACAGGAACACATGCATTTTTAATGGCCGTCCATGACAAGCGCAACTGGGGCTCTGGCAGTGCCTCGTTATGGCCCATCCAAACTGTCATCATAAGGATCTAGCAGCTAAAGTAAAATGCCTCATATTGTGCACTTAATTATTTAGCATGTGTGTATTTACAACAGGTTGAGAACAGAAAAAAAGAGAGATGTAACATAGATCTATAGCATGTATAGTATTTTATTTATTACTATATTAATAATAGGCACTCTTTTCATGCATTATAATGCATGGTCTCTTATGGGTCATCTCATAAGATAATGTCAGTATATAGTATGCTAACAAAAACATAGTTTTGAATGGTTTGGAAGCAATATAGTAAATGCCTACCTAAACTCCTTCCCTAGGTTAGCCGCATTCTTTCATATGATGTTAAGCAACATATGAAGTTATGACTGAGCTTAAATATAATCAATAGCTCTTGTTCTCTAAGGTTGCTCTGACTGTCAGGAACAACAAAAGTGAAGTGTAAAGTGGAGTCATATTGTTAAATGCTGAACTGGGAAGTTTTATCTGGGGAGAACTGTGAACTGACTTTTGTTTAGCATGCTCCGGCTTTTCACTTCTGCTTAACTTCCTCCTTTAATCATGAATGGGTAATTAGGGAGGCCCGCAATATGCAAATGCATTCATATTTTCTCTGGGTTGTTATGCAAACTTATTAAAACGCATTAAAATCATAGCTAATTACGATGGAGCCTGTGGTGAAGGGGAATCAGATTCATTTTTCTGCCTTCTGGTAATGGGAAAAAAGCAGAGGTTAGCCCTGCTGGCAGTGTAGAAACTGGGGGTTATGAAATGCTGAGGTGTTCATTTTGCCTTACCAGAGTGACCAGTGAGAATCAGCAAGGTATTAATCACTAGATGACAGGGAGACTTAGTTTTCTGTTTGGAAATGTTCCAATTGATATTTATGGCTCACCAATGTATAACACTTTCTGTTTGATTTTTGTGAGGGGAAAAAAAGAAAATACAGAAAAAAAAAACATTGGAAGAAAACTGTGAAATTAAATGCTGTAAATTATACTGTTTATAAGATTTCATTTGTTACTCCATAATACACTGTAAAACCTGATTCAGGGTGGTTATTTCATAAAAAAAAAAAAAAAAACCATTTAAATAGTAAAAATTCTCTTTAAATATTTCTATAAAGCAGTTTTATTGATATAAAGTAACTTTTTCTGTAAATAAAGTAAGTGTTCCTGTTTGCTTTATATGTTGGTGTTTTCGTTGAGAATTTAGCTACATGCACTAAGTTGCCTCCAGGAATATTGTTATGCAAACTCTATTACTATCACCTTGGTAGTTGTAATGTTGTACTTGAAAATCCATTTCTGCCATAAATATTCAGATTTACACCTTTCAGTCCCCAAATATCACCTTTAACAAGATCAGTACCATTTTGCCTTTGAAATCCAGTATGCAGTACATTTTGTGCATGCCCTCTACTTTTCCCTTATCATTGCCTAGACACCCTGCAGAATTATGAAAGATGAATTCCATAATTCAATTTTATAATTTCAGATCCCCGCAAAAGATTCTCCAGCGCCCGAGCTCCATTGCCAGACCAATTTATCATTCTGGGATGCGGCCAAAATGAGAGCGAGCTGGCAAACTTTTGCTTTATGAATGAGCACTTGATTTAACTCTTACATGTTTTACCTTGTCAAGAAAGACTGACAACTCAAAAAATTTGATGAGGCCTTAGTTTGGACCAAACTGTACAATATATTACTGAATTGTTTCGTTGTGTGAAAGTAGACAGTCTGTGTTTTAAGAGATTTAAAAAAGTCTCTAATGTTTCTGTTTCTGAACAGCAACTAATGAAGCCTCATAGAGCTTTGTCCTGATTTTATCTCTTCCCAACACTCCTACAACCAGCAGTATTAGCAATTCTGTAGTTTTACCTCTTGCTTATCCAATTCTTCTATGTAAAAAATTGATGAGGTTGCTCCATTGGATAGGTGAAGCCAATTAGAGGGTAAGAATCTGATGATATTAGACTTCATATGATTTATGGAAATTGACCCCTAGCTGAGATAGTCATAATTAATCTGCCTCATCACTTGTGGAATAGGCTGATATATGTACAGTATGTATGTATTCATGTATGTATGCATGTGCATACATTGTACCTATTGTCTTGCACTGAATATTGAGGCTGTCTGATTTACTGCACTTCTTGATCTTACTCATGCCATCATTATGACATCATCTCCACACTCAAAAAGAGTATGCATGGTGGGCTGGCAGAGCTGAGACTGTGAGTCCTCTCCTCCCTGGATTTGGATTAGCATCTGTACAGCTGGCTGACAGCTCCAAACAAACCCATCAGTGAGTAGCTTTGATCAGTTCAGTCGACGCGGCATTGTAGCTAATGAGGGCGCAGACACTGCCGCTCCATCCTCTTCGTAGCCGCCTGTCTGTGGCAGTGCCAATCCACACATACTCATCACAGCTGAGTGTTCCCGAGCTGAACTCACTTGGCCCTATCACAGATCTATTCCAGCACTACTGCTGTCACCCATCAGTTAAGTGCTTTGTGTCTTGAGTAGAAACCGAGCTCTCATTGATGCTGTGGCTTTATAAAATTTTCAGGAATACTTTTTAAAATGTGTTATAAAATTTATAAAATATATCTGGATAGTTTATTTTACTATAAATATAATATATAGTGAATAATTTGAATAATATGAACTATGATGGCAGCACGGTGGCATAGTGATTAGCCTGTCCATGTCACAGCAAAAAGGTCCTGGGATCGAGTTCCTTGTTTGGTAAGGGTGTTTTTCTGTGTGGAGTTTGCATGTTCTCCCCATGCTTGCATGGATTTCCTCCAGGTACTTTGGTTTCCTCCTACAATCCAAGAATATGCACGTTAGGCTTATTGCATATTCTCAATTGCCCCTAGAATTGACAATTGACTGTGAATGGCTGTGTCTGTGTTGGCCATGCTATGGTCTGGTGAGTTGTTCAACGCCCACTTTCTGTGGGCTCCAGCCTCTCTGCAACCCTCCGTGATACGATTTACTTGTCTTTTTTGGGAGGGACATCCTGTTCTTGGTAACGTTAATGTGGTGCCCCATTTCCTCCACTTGTTGATGGTGTTTTGTAGGGGTTTTTTTGTTTGTTTTTTAATTATTTTCTGCCACCTGTCCCTTTCTGTCCCTACCTTTTAACACTGGCATCCTCTACATGCTTTTTTCTTTATGAACCAGGGGCCTCATGTACAAAGGGTGCATACGCACAAAAACGTTGCGTACGCCCTTTCCCACGGAAAAGTTCAGATGTATCAAGAGTGAAATGTCCGTGGAAATG
>JAQMYF010000021.1:33067379-33078134 GCA_030014195.1 Neosilurus mollespiculum
TTTTGTTTGTTTTGGGTTTTTTTTTTTAGTGGTCTGTGACTTTTACAAAACCTGTGCAATCCAGAACATGCAGGTCCACTTGAGTTTGTATTTGTTTCTTTGTGAGCATGTATGTGTGTTCATATGTCATACACTACATGGCCAACAGCTGACCAACACCTGACCATCATGTCCTTTTGGAACGTCCTATGCCAGATTTAATTCCTACTTGCTGTACCTCCACAAACCTGAAAAGGTTTTCCAAAAGAATTGTGAATGTGGTTGTGTGGACCTTCATTAATGAGGATAAGCACTGCACTGATATCGGGTGAAGAAGCCTAGGGGGCAGTCGGCTTTCCAGTTTGCCAAAGTGTGGTTAAGGTTAGGGCTCTGTGCAGGCCAGTGGAATTGTTTCACTCCAACCCTGGTAAACTTCATAGGCCTTGCTTTGCATGCAAGAGTAATTTGGCATGCCTCTTAAAGGTTTAGGTGTATTATGTAGTTCTAGTGTAAGGAAACTGTGCTTTTAAAATAATGGCAAAAACTTGGGAAAGGGCCACATATGTGATGGTTATAGGTATGGGTATACCATATAGGATATAGGTATGTGTGTGTGTGTGTGTGTTTCACAACTCCTCTTCCTACATAAGCTCTACAGGTTTGGAAAAATGTGTGTTAAGCTTATGCTATTTCTTTGTGTTCCTCCAGAAACTAAACCAGGAAACGGGCTGTGTAAAACCGGAAACATTGCTCTCTTTGGAAACGTAGTGTACAGTGGGCTGCTGAACGATCACTTCTGGCATTTTGGGGTTCCCCTTGTCACAAGACTGGTGAGTGATTTCTGGCTGCCTGCTTTCATCATCGATCCACATCAATTCCATTTCCACTTTTGTTTTATTTATGGATTCCTGTACACATGAAGGAAATCCAAAATCCAGGAAAATTACATAATTCTACATAAATTTGGATTTTTTTTTTAACATTGTCAATGTAAGCAGGATTTAACATGGGGTCATTATATGAATAAATTAAATCAAGCAGTTGAACCCCAGGTATTGTTACATCCATCAAGGAGGTTATGGTTTACCCCTAATTTGTGTTTGTGTTAGAAGGATTACACAAAAATATATGTGTGGATTTTCATGAAATTTCAACCAGAGGTGGGGCTTTGGAAAAGGAAGCCTCTGTTAGATTTTAAAGATGATCCAGGTCAAATGAAGGGGTCGAAGCAGAAGGGAGGTAAGTCACATTTTGGCCACAAACATGTTGATACCATGTATGGTACCAAGTAATAGCAAGAAGTAAGTAACTTCAGTTAAGGGGTGACAAAAAGACAGTCACTTAATTCCTTTTTACTCTTACTTGGTGCTATAAATACACGTGTACCCAAAATGTGACTTCACCTTCTTTTAGCTCTGACCCCTTTAGGTATGGATCAAGGTATTTTTTTTAAGGATTCTTTAAAATTGTGATCTTAGGATGAATTTTGACATTCTGGCTTGTATAGGCGATTGTTGGGCTTGGCGGAGGTTTGCGCTCTCCAACTGGTCCTGTTTTGTCAATATGAATGTGAGCCTTGCAGGAATTACACTGTTTTATCATTGAAAGTAGGAATGAATGTGAAGTTGATGCTGACCTACCTCTAGACATGATCTTCATTACTGTGTAAAATATCCACACACAAAAAAAATATAAATTACATATGAATTGTACAATCATTTAATCATACATGCAATGCTATTGCACCTGATAATTGAATACATCCATGAAAGTGAATATGAAGAGTAATGTAGCTTTAATTGGACCATAACCTTAGCACACATCACTGCCTTATAAGGTCTGAGTTTTATTAAACACTGGTGTGCATTGATGCTGTCTTCCTCCAGGAATAGCAGCAAACATGCTCAGTGGAGTGAAAAAGCAACTTGTTCACCGCTGTAAGCCTTTCTGTTTTTCTGCATCTTGTTTTTAGAGGTTTACTTAATTAACAAGATCACTTGTAGCAAGCATTTCCATTTCACTATGGAATAGTATGAATGTGAAACTAAAACTTGTGCTAGAAGTGTAGTGCATTGATTAATGGTTGGGTGGTTTATTTATTTATTTTCATTCAGAAGTCTTTTTTAGTGGCACCGATATGTTCAGGTTGCCACCATGAGCTCTGGTTAAGACATGCTGAGCAGGGCATATAGATGTTTTTTTTTGTTTGTTTGTTTTTTTGTGTGTGTGTGTGTGTGTGTGTGTGTGTGTGTGTGTGTGTCTTTTAATAAAACAGCAAGACTGCAAAACACATCATAACTAAGCCACTGATCTGAAGTGATGGCTTTTAAAGAGGCAGCTCTGTCAATATCATTTTTATCAGTTACTATCTGCATACATATTTTGCAGTCCAAATTTTGTATAAACTCTATTATTTGTCATGAATGCAATTTGCATATAATAACCCACTGACTCATATTAGCAGATTAAAAAAAAAAAATCTCTCCCTTGAACTGTAAAGCCTGGTGAAACCGTTCAGCTGCTACTGCAATTTAAGTGAAGGCAATTACAGTGTATTGTGATTAGTGACAGTGATTCTGTATGAGCTGTCATGCGATGATAAAGGCTGTGTTTAATTTAGTGTGCTCTGACCATGTGCTTTTTCTTTCAAATGAACCAAATTAGTTGTCTGTCCTCGATATATGGTAAGAGAAAACGTGTAATTATTAGCATGGAGAGGATTCAAAATGTGTGGCAGCTGCTCTCTTAGCTTGGACACAAGCAGGTTGTGTGGAAAGGCTCATGTCCAGTTATCAGGTCTTCATTCCAGTACAACAACACTTCCAGTAAACCACATTTTAACCTTCTTTTCATGGTGTTCAAACCATCAAAAACGACCACCAAGTGCAGCAAAATGGAGGGCACTTGTTTTTCAAACTTGGTCTCCCTCTATTTTCCATGGCGGGTTAATGAATAAATGAATTGTAGCAGTAATTGGAAAGGAAAAGAGTGCCCAGTGAGTGGAGGAAAGAGGCATGCAGCTCCACTGAGTTTATGGAGGCAGAAATGATGACGCTGGCTAAAGCACTAATGAAGAAGGCAGGGCAGACTGAGGCGGACTGGCTGACAGGACTAAGAGTTACAGTGCACTGAGAACTCTGCACACAGTGTGTGCGCGTGGCAGTGAGCGTTTGTGTGTGAGAGAGTAGGACGAGTCCTCATTACGAGGTGTGTTAGGTACTTGGTTTGCATGCGGAAATGGTTTGACGGGTCCCCACTTCCTGGCTGATGAAAGCGAGGTGGGTAGGTGAGAAGGGATTACTGGAATGGGAATGTCCAATCACTGTCGCTGGCATCACATAGATGGCTGGATAATGCTGAACACTGTCAGTTGGCTGTCAGAGCTGAATTTCAGCTGTTCAGCAGAAAACATGTAATTGATAGCACTCTTGGGCTTCTTAGGTCTTCAAACTACACAACATAAGCACAACTCCGCCATCGTAGACGCTTTTTATTATCTGCCATACTGATGTGGTGATGAGCTTTTACATTGTATTATGTGTGGTTATGTTATTGCTAAGTTATACGATTTTGTTTTTTTACATTTTTTAAAAATGTGTTCACTTGTTTTTGTTGCTTTGAAATATTCTTAGGCTTGTACTTTTCCAAGACTCACTGTGCTTGCGGCTAATATGGCCTCCCAGATGTGTTCACCTGTCGTTGGCTGCCACTGGCTCCTAATTAAGATGATCTGGCTTGGACAGCGACCCAGGCTGGCCAAAGCCCGGCTCATCTGCCCTGCTTAAAGAAGAAAAATGCTACTGGCTTATTCTTCTCCCCTTGATTCAGCTTGACACCTGGGCTCAGGTGAAAGGGAATGATCACCAGCACTGTGATGGCCCAATCTTCAGCACTGCCCCTTAACCCCAGTTTGTGTCTTATTAGTAAGTCAGTACAGAATTACTTTACCAGCAGATGCATGGGAATGAATGTAGGTCAGTGCAGAAGTTGATCACTAGGATAGGTGGTCATGTGTTTACTGGGAATAACAGACCTTTTTTCTACCTGCATTGAAGGATAAGAAGGGTGAAAGTGTTCCTAATAATATCCACTATTTAACTCTTAAATGAGTCATATCAAGTTAGTGACAAGGCTGTGGGACTTAATGAGAAGCTCACAGTAAAAACAGAGATCAAGCCCATACGCTTAGCAATGCTGGCGTTAAATATTGAGCAAATGGATTGCAGGCACATAGAAAAAGAGAACACGGCAAGACGCATAAACCTATTCAGGTATCTGACTATTCTTCCCTTCTTCTTCTCAAAGGAAAGGTTTCTTGTCTCCGTAATCGAAAATGCTGTCCCAAGGGTCATTTGTCCGCTTAGTACTTAACCTGAACAAGCAGCACCATGAGCATTCTAGGCAATGTTTCCAAAGGAGCTGGAGTACAAAAAGGAAGAGAAAGAGAGAAGCAGAAAGACTGAAATTGTTAATTAAATGTAAAAATAAGAGTTTTTGGTTTGGGAACAGTCAGCATGGTGGTGTGGTGGTAAACACTTACGCCTCACAGCAAGAGTGCTCGGTGAGGGTGTTTCTGTGTGGAGTTTGCATTTTCCCCCGTACTTCCATGGGTTTCCTCCTGGTGCTCCAGTTTCCTCACACAGTACAAACACATGGACATTAGACCAATTGGATATTCTTGATTTTGGCCTCTTGGCTTTGAGTGTAAGTATGAATGGATGTGTGTTGTGTGTTGTGCCCTGTAATGGACTGATGTCCAGGCTATACTCTGCCTTTGGCCGGGGAACTGGAATATGAAAAATATAATAAAAAATAAATAAATAAAAATAATAATAATAATTGCATTTACTTTCATGGTATTTGGCAGATGCCCTTATCCAGAGCGACTTACATTTTTACTCATTTACACAACTGAGCAATTGAGAGTTAAGGGCGTTGCTCAAGGGCCCAACAGGGGCAGCTTTTTGGTACTTTGGCTTGAACCGCCAACCTTCTGATCAGTAACCCACAGCCTTAACCACTAAGTTACCACTGCCTACGAGATGGTTGAAAAAGAAAAACAGGAAGCAGAAGGAACAAATCCAGTTTTCCTGCTCATGATTAGTGTGCTTGTGATACAGCATACTCTTTTATTCACTTTTCGATTAACTGTTCCATGCGTGAACATCCTGGTTAATGTTATGTTGAAAAATGCCTCTGCTTTATATTCTACTCACTTATTTTCTTCTTTCAAACTTACCTTCTTTCTCCATGCTCATGAAAATCGGTATATAGCAGGTTTTAGCCACACAGCGCATGCATCACTTTAGTTTCATTTATTTATGACCAAGACTTGAAATAGACTGGTGCTATTTTGATAGAGATGTAGCTTTAGTCCAACTTGCTGAAGGATTTCACTTTTCCCTGTGGGGACTGATTGAGAGAAGCTGACGGTAGGATAAAAACAAATCCATAAAAGAAATGAATGTATTACTACATTATATTACTTTGTTTTCTGTGTAATACACTGAACACTAATTATGGTGGATTCAAATCAGATGTACTATTTGTACTGATTAAAAGCTCAAATGAAAACAAGTGATTTTGCACATAAGGCTTCAAACCCAATAAGAGGTTTCATTAGCCATTAAGGTGTTTTATATTTCTCCACTGCATCACTAGTAAAGCAAAGCTATTTTCTCATCTGCAGATGGATATTTGGCATGCCTAATGGTAAAATTATGAGTGCTCCAGCTGCAGATTGAATGTACAGAGGAAAATTTGCTGACACAGGCTTACTCACGTTAACCCTCACTTGTACCTTTCACACTCTACCTCAACAGTACTCCAATGCAAACACACTCACTGATGGACACACACATGCACACACACACACACACACACACACACACACACACACACACACACTGGTCTTTGACTCTGCCAGCCCAAAGAGCAGCTCTACTCACTGCATGGAGCCAAGCGACTCCCTCGGTTCGTTACCAGCAGCTGCTGACTCCTGATTGGCCAAAGTGCGGAGCGCCGGAATCCACCGAGCCCTCTCTCCCTGAATCCCAGCCTCATCTTTTCCACTAGCATTGCACCAGGAAAAAAATCACTAGAAAAACGAACCAAACAAAAGAAGCAAGGAAAAAGACGAAAGAGACTGATCTGCACCTTTTATGAGCACTAACAGTTTTACTCCCCTCGAGTTTATCAGCTGTTTGCTTCTTGGCTGTTGCTGTGGCCGACTTTTTTTTTGTGCTGGGTAACAGTGAAGAGAGAATTCTCCGGCCGCTTCTCAGTGAGATACACCTCTTCTCAGCTCTTTTCTGTAGCAGAGGTGGAAGACACGTGTGTGCTCCTCAGCTCCTTCTCTGTTCTGGCTTGGATGAGTAGCTATTGTGAAGACCTGGCTATATCAGTTACTAAAGCAAGATTTTCCCTTCTAGCAAAGAGCAATACATTACTGGAGCAATGCTGGAGAACGCTGTCAAACAGCTTCTGGAGTGCCTGCCCTAGAAGCAGAGCTCTCCCACTCAGCAATAAGAGCGCAAAGCAGCCAGTGTGCTGACATCAGGAGAGACCAAACGCACATGAGCAGAGAGAAAGAGAGAGAGAAAGAGAGAGAGAGAGAGGAGCGGAGTGCATGTGAGTGGTGGAGAAAAGGAGAACTAAAGGCAGTTTGTGTGGTCATCGAGAAGACGAAAGGAGCTAGTGGAAGGTGCAAAGTAAGATCAGGCAGTGTTTTTCCACCTCCCTTTCTCCCTGTCCCTTCCGTTTTTTCCCCCTCAGCCAAAAAAACAAAAAATCTCCCAGATTACTGAAAAGAAGAGGAGGGGACTCAGTAAAAGAGACGTGTTTTCAGAGCACCTGAGAAGAAAGAAGAAAAGCTATACAAACAGAAACCCTCTCGGACTTTTAGCCCGTCCCACTGCGCTCAGGTGGCCATCACATCTCCCCTACTTCTTTTCTCCTTTGGTTCGTGCTCACCTGTCCTGTGGCCGAAATGATGATGTATTTTTGGGTGAGTAACATGTATTTACCCATCATGGGTATTAGCCCTCGTCCCTTCACACTCTACCTCTTCAGTGTATGGCTGGATGAGTTTAAGTCACAAAACAATGCTAGAGCAGTAGTGTTTATTATAGGGCTTAGATCTTGCCCCTTATTTCTTAATTGTATGTGCTTTTTCTGTTTTCTTCCTCGTGTCATAGTTGAGTTTCTGAGTTGTGTTTAATATACCTCCTCTCTGAAGGGCCCTGTTCTGTAGTGCTGCACTGAAGGGAGATGAAAATCCAGCTGTATCTGTACAAGAATGTTTTATTGATGTTCAGTCAGAAGAAAGAGGATCATATAACTTGATTCTACAGAGACCTGCCAATTTCTCAGCTCAGTGAAGGAGCATGTTCATATATGAAATAGGGCGCGTGGATGTAAATCCAGTGTCGTGCAAATTTGTTTAAAGTGAATCTGCTGTCACATATAGCTATATCTCTCTCTGATATAGGATTTTATGTACTTTGATTTCTTGTACTCTTGTCAGTTTCCTTCTTTTGCTTGCGTTTATCAGAATATGAACATTACACACTATTATTTTCGCAACTTTTTTTTTTTTCTGGTCTTAAAAAATATATTTTTCCTATCTTACATTTTTTCCATATTCAACATGTGTGTTTGTATCTGAAAATAACAGTGTAAAGCTTCACCACTGTAATATAATGCAAGCATGAATACAGAGGTGTGAGGAAAAGGTGTGAAAGTTGGTAAAATCCAGCTGTGGCCGGAAGCAGGCTTTTAACTATCGTTATTGTAATAGATGGAAGATTCCTCTAGTCCTCACTACACCCAGCATCCTCCTCTGGCCGCCTGGCCGCCGTGTGTCTCAGCCCTCCCCTGCCCGTCAGGGGCCAGATGAAAAGTGCGCACCCGCAGATGTGGCAAACAGGATTTAATGATCGTCAGAAAGCAATCTCTCATCTTCGAGCTCGGTGCGGCGCTTTGATAGCGAGGGCTGGTCATTAATCATTCTCCTTCATCGTTCCAGTGTGCCAGAGCCCAGAGTGTACACTGCCTGCTCAGCCTGGGCTACGGCGCCACGCGGCCTGGCCCTGAGCCGCCACCATGCCACTCACACACCTAATCTAATCGGGGATCACTTTCAGCTGCCCGACAGGAAGTGCAAGAAAAGAGATAAAATTCACCCATGTCAGACATTCTAAAGCTGCTTTGCTAATGTAAGCAGAGCTTCTCTCTTTATAGATGATAGCAATGTGTGGTGAGGTTTAGGGTGTTATGTGTCTATACAATATAATGTATGTTTTGGCGGGGTTTTTTTTTTTTCTTTTTGCTCTAAGGCAATATCCAGTTCAGTTTTCCCCTCAATTTCTGTGGGAGCCATTTTCTGAATGTAGAGAGAAATAAGGTTCTGCTGATGTTTTGCTCACTCTAGATGAAGAACAAAAGAAACAAAAAAAGATGAGTGAGAGAGAGAGAGAGAGAGAGAGAGAGATGGCTTTTCTCCTTCTACTAAATAATTGAGTGCTTAGTGCAGGGGACTTGTTTCTGGGTGAGCACATGTGCTGATGGGAGAACACACCACTTTAATATAAAAGCTAAATGCAACTCCTTGGCCTGATTTTAAAATCACATAGTCAAAGACAAGACAAGCCCCGTTCAGTCATTGTGCACTGTGAAAACAATTATAGGTGGATATACCTTGTTCTTGTTTAAAATCTTATAAATTGGCAGTTGAAATGCCAACACAGCAATGTTAAAATAAACATGTCTACCATGGCTTAAGGTTACTGATAAGTGTCAGGCATTATTCCTGAACAATATATGTGTCCATGTTCCATCAATAGAGACATCAATGGTATAAATGTCAGTGTTGTTACTGCTCTCTGTAACTGACCTGCAGTCAGGTAGCGATCTAGACCTTCCTGAAAAGGTCTGGCTCTGTTGACATTCCATCTGCACTCTATATTCATTGAATGTAGCATCTTTCGGAAGCAGCGTCGATCAGCCATGTAATTCGGAGTGGAGAGCGGCTGCCACTGGTGTCATATTGCTAAATGAAATGCTTGTGCTAATTTGTCACCACATTAATTGATCTGTGTTCTCCAGTCACATACTGTGGGTCCTGTAGCGCTCCGCCTGTGTATTCATCTCCACCACTGTGCTTCCATGAGCCTGCTTGACAGCTGGAATAACTTTCCATTTGCTCTGTTGCCTCGGTGAGGCCTTCAGCTCTGATTCTGTGAACTGGACTTGCACAAGCTTGTTTTCTCACTCTTTTCCTAATTCATGTAGACGAAAATCTATTTTCAGCCTTGACATTTACTAATGCATGCACAGCAAAACTATATATCTGTAAAGCCATTATTAAACCACGTTTCTGCTTGTTTGGGTTTAACGGGGAGGCTGGCACCCATTTCAGCCAACTCTAGGCGAGGGCAGAGTATACCCTGGACAGCTTGCCAGGCCATCGCAGGGCAACACACACAACCATTCACACTCACACCTAAGGGTGATTTGGAATTGCCAGTTAGCCTACTGTGCATGTTTTTGGACTGTGGGAGTAAAACGGAGTACCCAGAGGAAACCCCAACAAGCGCAGGGAGAATATGCAAACTCCATACAGAAACGCCCGAGCCCAAGGCCTTCTTGCTGTGAGGCAGATGTACTAACCACTGCGTCACCGTGCCGCCTTCCGAATAATATGTTCAGTTCAATAGCCACACATAGCCATATTGTCCTTTTAGAATTCTCTCCAGTGGTTTTCCTCTTCACCAAAAGAGCAAAGGGTGACAGCATGTTTTTAGTAGCCTTAGGCCAAGGATCAAGATGATTTCTGAAGCTCTTCACCAATCTCAGCAACTCATCTTTCTGGTCCACTTAGTACAGCACGTAATCCTACTGCCTCACAGTGTGTCTCACATGCTTGGCATGTCCTAATCTCTCGCACCAGTCAAGGGATCTATCCCCAAGCTACAAACAATCTATGCAGACTGGGTTACACTGTTTCATTGATAATGAGAGAAAGACAGAGAAAAAGCTTGAAACATCCACACTATGACTGTGAACTTATCACACTTTGATATCATTAGCTGTGTTTACACTGGGGTTCCCAGGGAAAGGCCATTACAAGGATGCTCCATTATCTCTGTCTCTCTCGATCTCTTTCTCTCTTTCTCACTCTTGCTACCATTTCATATTCCCCCTGGAGGTGTGAGTCGACAGCATTATCCAAAGTACCGCTTAAAGCCCTACACCTTTCTAATGGGCTGTGGCACTGGGACTCAAGAAAGAAGGCCAGAATTGGAGATCAGCAGCCAAGTCACTGGGCTCTGGGTACGATGAGTGCACCTCGTAGGCCGGATAGATCCATGAATCAATAGTGCTGTGGTCAGGCCTAGGAACAGAGAGCAAGGTCACATTGAGGGCTTGTGCATCCTCCCTCAGCGGGAGGCTGACCGTGAAATGAGCACTGGGAGAAGGCATAAAGGCAATGAGCATAATTACTCAAAGAGTTCCAGAATCAGCACACTTCCTAGCGCTAACTGATTATGGCAATTTGGTCCTGCCGTATTACATGTGAGCATACATCATTAAAATCAAATGAAAACAAGAACAGGCAAGAGGATGTGACACACTGAACATGGGGATTTAAAAGGACAAACCAATGAGTAGGACACTGTGCAGAGAAAAGAAATAGGAACAAGAGTGATTTGAGGAATAGAGAAAAAAGTGCCTGTGTGTGTGTGTGTGTGTGTTGGGGGGGGGGGGGGGGGGGGG
>JAQMYF010000021.1:33122483-33135376 GCA_030014195.1 Neosilurus mollespiculum
TTCCTCTAGTCTCTGTTAACATAAAAAATGAGCCTCTATTTATTACTTCTCTCTCTCTCTTTCTCTCTCTCTCTCTCTCTCTCTCTCTCTCTCTCTCTCTCTCTCTCTCTCTCTCTCCTTCAGCTTCTCATTTCATAGCCATTAATTGAAAAGGAGCAGTGTATAGGTGAAGTAAAGTTTGGCATGGTAGCGTAGCCCGATGGCATATGTAGCATGTTATCTAAAGGGCATTAAAACAGATGTTAGTACGTTAAAGGTTAGCGTGAGACAGTGTTTTTAATTAGCATGGCTTCAGGCCTTGCACACCATGGCGGAGAAGGACATGTGACACTACATGAGCGCTGTTTGGCTTCCAGAAGGTTAGTGTGTAATTGTATTGTAATAGTAACGTGATGTGGTTCTCAGAGTGCATTGAGCTTTGTGCTCTCTCCTGGTAGCAATCAGCTGTCAGACATGGCAGCCTGCTGACACTGACATCTCACAAAGTGGACACTCTAGAGTGACACTGAAAATGTGCAATGGAAATTGACATGGGTGATATTTTACGATGTCTGACCTTTGACCCCTGGCATATTTATATGGTAGGAGGATGCGGAGAGATCTCTTTAGTTGCCTAGTTGCCAATCTTGTAGTCTCTATGAGATTTGTCATCTTTCTCAACAACACTTCTCCATTTATCTCTTAGCTTCAACGATTTATGAATTTCGGCTATCACTGTCACTGGATGAATGAGCTTGAAATCCCAGCAGGTACTGACAATAGCATAGTGTTAGCACTACACACACACACACACTTGAGAAACAATTAGCACTACATAAACCACTTTGCTATCAGCCTTGATATAATCCAATACATAATTAATAACTCACAGTCAGTAGAATGTAAAAGTTTAATCAGTCATAGTTTTATG
This sequence comes from Neosilurus mollespiculum, assembly GCA_030014195.1. Lineage (NCBI taxonomy): Eukaryota > Metazoa > Chordata > Actinopteri > Siluriformes > Plotosidae > Neosilurus > Neosilurus mollespiculum. Next base: position 33,123,394 of record JAQMYF010000021.1, read on the forward strand.
TCCATTGATCACTTTGTGATTCTAGCATCAATAGATTCATCGCTTTTTTTTGTTTCATGTTCAGCTCTTTTTCTGAGCTAGGCATACAAATCTTATTTAGATGCTACAAAAACAGTGTTTATAATCCATCTGGAAGTATTATTACACTGTTGTGCTAAATGGATTATTAGTCTCTGTTCTACACATTCACTGAAAATCGAGTTGGTCCCAGTCGCCTTGCATACTCAATAATGCCATTATCATGCGTGTAATGAATAATCCAACATATGCCTCATATTAACAAATCCTTTTATAGCTTATCATAGAGAAACATGGAGATGGGGGAATTTAATGAAATGCATGATCAGATTGTTACTCCTCTGTGATTCTGATAAACTATAATATCAAACTCAGGGGACTTTTACACCTACCATTTAACATCAGGCTTGTTCGGATTCTCACTGAGTTCGAGTTGCTTGTAAACATGCATTATTTTTCCATAAATTTCTCTGTCTCTGTGTCAGATAATTTCTGTGAATAGAGAAAAGGAGACACTGCAGGAGAGATGGCTCGGTACCTTTCAATACGCCAGTAATCAACAGGCCTCATTCTGTTCTACGAACGGAAGCTCTTAATTACTGCTAATTGTGGCGATTAACATGAGAATGAGGTGAAAATTAAATAATAAAATCAAGTCAAATATTGATGTTAATTGATAGAGCCAGTCTCTAAAAGTGCAGCTCTGAAATGGTTTCAATAAGTTTAGATTAACCCCCATTTGCATACATTAATCGAGGATAATTAGAAATTAAGATGATTGCTGTTGAGGCTGATCAGTGTGTGTGTGTGTGTGTGTGTGTGTGTGTGTGTGTGTGTGTGTGTGTGAGTGGGAGAGAGAAAGAGAGAGAGAGGCAAGCAGGATGTTGAAGGGACTTTCTGGGGTGGTAGTGCTCTGCTTGTCCTGTTATGTGTAATTACTTTAATCATTCTGGGCAGCTGGATTGAGGGACTGTGTGACAACAAGCTCTTCATACACAGAACTGTCGATCTAGTCCTCTGCATCTACTGACTACATTGAGTAACATCTGTCAGTCCACCTGCTGGCAGTCAACATTTTTGCTTATCAATGTTGATATCTGATACCATTTGTCATTAGCCTTAATTAGTATAATTCATTGTACTTCTGATATTCACTGAGGGTAACAAGGCACTCCTAAGTAAGACTTATGCTTAAAAAGTTCTCATATAAGTCAGTTTGATCACAGTTATTCATAGCCCTGATTACAAATCAGACGTTTTCCTTTGAACGTATTTGAAGAAATGTTGGCTAATTGTGGCTGTTTTTAGCTTAGAAAATAATATATTCATGGTGTGTGGTGGTGCAGTGGGTAATGTTGCCGCCTCACAGCTTCAGGGTCACTGGTTCAATTTTGAATTTGGATTACTGTCTGGGCAGAGTTTTGAATGTTCTCCCTGTTTCTGTGTGGGTTTCGTTAAGGTTCTCTGGTTTCCCTTCCACCTCCCAAAGAAGGTGGCTTGGTTGTAGTAAATTGCCCCTAGCTGCGAATGTGTGTAAATATGAGCTGTTTTCATATCCACCACAACCCTGACCAGAAATAAACAGTTATTGAAAATTAATTTGTATCAACACCAGAATGCAAAAACAATGTATCGAAATAAGTCCCAGAATTGTTTCTGTACAATAATGGAAATTTAAAATAAAAGCTAAAGAGATTTTAATTTAAGACAATAAGCAGAGGTTTGTCTCAGACTAAACCATACATTTACTGGATGGTTGCATGGCTTTTTGTTTTTCTTTTTGTCAACTACACAGTGTTGTTTTGCAAGACTGCAGAAGTCTTTTAGTACCAAGAGAAAGCAGAAGCTCATAACATTCATGCGTTCCTCATACCCCATTCATCAGAGAAACAATGAAATAAGGCATGGGTTGGAAATATTGAGAAATCCTGTCCCAGGCTGTTAAGTCCCACGAGATGGTTATATGAGGTGGCTGTAATTTGATAAGATGAATAAAGTCTGCGTGCGACAAGCGACTCAGCACTTTTATCCCAGAACTTCTGACGAAGGAAAAAATCCCTGACATTGGCAGCTGTGAGAGCCCACCTATCGATTAGCTCTCTTGTTCCATCATAACTGAGATGGATGATGGATAGGGAGTTGTTTTGATGGGGTAAAGGGGAAGTCTAGCAGGGTGTGGTCTCCATGGAACACTCAGAGTTTGGGCAGCCTGTTTCTCAGTAATCCGATCTCTCTTTGGCCTGTTCATCTGGGCCTGACAGCAGCCAAAAGCCTGCCCATTTTCCCCTCACTGACATTAAGGAAAAAGGGAGAAGGAAAAAAGGATCTGACATGCCTGTGATCCAAGGTAGTAGCATGGGATTCACCACAGGCATCTTTCCCGCCAAATCCATGTGTGTTCTGGAGCTTCAGCACTTTCTACAGTCCCGCAGGTCTCCCGGACAATGATGTGGAGACACACAGACACTGCTTCTCCTTTGTATTGATCCCCCCCCCCCCCAACCAACCCTTCAGTTTTGCGTTGTGGCTGTTTCTTTGTTAGGTATTCTTCCAATTTAATTATGGGGGCTTTGAAGTTCCCATGAATAATAGCGAAGTGTGCCCTTCAGAGCCTTCAGCTTTTTATTCAGATCAAAGATAGCTTTCACATCAGCCAGCACTCTACCCCCTGGCCCCCCGACTGAGAGTAGTCACAAGCATTTCTGAGAGCAGGTACCAAATCTGCTCTGCTACCTGCTCCCCTGTCAACCACACAGAGGTCTGAGCTGGATGAGTATTGAACTGTTGTTGTGCTGCGTCCAAAGCTTACTGCTGCAATGATAGGGAAACCTTTGTGAAAAAATAATACCTCCTCCAAAAGTTTAGCCTCGTCCCTAGAGGGCAAATGGCAAAAAAAAATGCTATTATGTGAGACTATAATATCATTCAAAAGCACAACGTGGAAACTATTAGTGTTGAGTAATGCTTGTATATTAGGAAGGATGATGGTCACAATATTACACCCTGTACTGAAGAACAAACATTCTAAGAGAAAAAGGTATAACCCTTTCATTCATAAAAACAGACTAACACAATTATGGGTTTTGTAGTTTTTTTGTACTTCGACTGAACATCAGGCTTAGTAGACCTGTTTTTTCATTTCTCCTGCAGAGCCATTTTCAGATAAAATAGAGGATGAACTAAATAACCCACTTTAGTCATGGTCATTATACCCATGAGTATGTTTCAAATACACTTTCTCAATCCCAGATAAAGTACTGGCCAAACAGAGTAGGTGTTTTACATGACAGGTAATAACTAAGTGATTCTACAGTCTAGGCCGGAAAAAAATCAGCCAAGCCTCACTTCATAACATTCTATGTTTTTTAGTCTGGTGGTACTGGTGGTACTGGTGGTTTGAAACATGTATTCCACAATAATCTGCTTTTTGTTAACAACAAATATTCTCTGGTGGATAACACAAAGTAACCTTATTCTGACAGCATTTCATCTTTGAAAGATGTAGACGTAGCTCTGATAGCACATTTACACTAACCTAACATTATATGCTCAACTGTTTATGCCTGATTAGCTTTTTTCCTGCTCAGACCAATATGTTCAATAAAATATCAAAATATAAGTACATCAAGAACAGCGGCTTTCACATTCTACTATTATTTAATTTAGATAAGTAGTAAAAAAAATATAGTTGTATGTTTTTTTTACCTCTGTGTAATGCACCGAGATTGCTTTAAAAAGAATTAAAAGCTCTATTAATAAGAAAATGTATTATAGCCATCTGAGCATTCTTCTAAGAATAGTTATATTAAAATCAGAAGTGCTTTTTCCTGTGAGAATCTGATTCCTTTTCCCCACTTGGGCTAAGACATTCAACTTTGTGTCCTCAGAATGCAGACAGAGTCGCCACACATCAGCCCATGTATTCACTGCTAAACAAACATATACACATTCACACACCAGTAGTCTGGTGGAGACATAGTGAAGCATAGGGCATGCCGCACCACTTTCGTTTTTCCATTCCTCTAAATGGCTTGTCAATTACACTGGGTAAACAGAGTGAGAGTTGAGAAGTAAATCTAGCATAGACAAATATAAAATCGCATCCCCCCAAAGATTAAATGCCACCGAGCCTTGAGAAAAAAAAAATTCAATAAGACAACAGCGCCTAGATTGAAGAGTCATTGTGTACAGAAGTGTATGCTTTGTGATTGTGTTTGCTTGTGTGTGTGTGTGTGTGTGTGTGTGTGTGTGTGTGTGTGCGTGCGTATTGGAGAGTGAGACCTGGTTCCGCCAGCCCAGAATAAAACAAGAGGATAAAATAATTCAATAAGGCTCACGGTTTACTTTCCAAGAGACAGTATTACACTGGGTCTCCAGAGTTGGGCAAAATGAATGCAGATGGTGCACAGGGCACAGAGCTCCTGGTGTGTTATGGGCAATGCAGTAGATTACACTGGCTCAAAGTGCCGAAACATGACCAGCCCTGGGACTGGGACACTCCTCTGCAGCTACACCTCCAATCATATTCCTCCCACTGTTAGACATTCTATAGGCAAACGGGAAATGCTGAAAGAAAAGACGAAAGAGAGGCATAACTGGTTTAAAAGTGATTCTGCGGCACTAATTGACAAAGTTACAAAGTGAGTTGGCAAAGTTGGATGAATTCTCGCATTTGTAAGATAGCAACATCTGTAATTACTACTTACAATCAAAGTAAAACAGTCTTTAAAACTGCATTAACAGTAATTAAAATTGCATTAACAGTATTGTACACGGTGTATGTTTTACACCCATATTCCCATGTGAACCTCGTTAGGCGACGGCTAAAATGCTCAGCAAGCCTTTGTTCATTATTCAGTATTCCAAGCTCAGTTACATGTAACAGCTGAAATGCTGTTCTTGAGCACTGCCTGACTGCTCCATGCCATTTAATTATTTCCAAACCATTAATGGAGGAAAAAAGGAAATTGGGAGGAAAAAAGGAAAAAAATAAAATATGGCTATCAATCACAGATTCTGTTGGCAGGTATATAATGAAGTATTTGAGTCCAATTGAATTTGTACTAATTACACTAGCCTCCAGATATTACTTCATCTGTACTAGTAGAATTAATGTAACCCTACATGTGGGAGGTGTGCTTCGCACGCCCTGAGTCACCCCTGCTGTCACACTCCAACAAACGCACTGCACACCCGGAGATAAACACACACCCACGCATGCATGCACATGGACTCACACACACATACATGGCCCAGTGCCACATAATCTCTTTCCCACACACAGACAGGCACGCTTTGCTAAGCAGGTAGGAAGCCCCCAGCTGACCAATCCCATCCTTAATTACACATGCAGCACTTTGGAGAGAATGAGTTTCCATTAATTTACTTGCACTGAAAACATTCACTCTGGCATGGCCCTGTTGCTGCACTCCTTAAATGAACTCTGAGGAGAAAGTACAGTAAGACTTAGAGAAGACCTTTTAATGGCCAAGCTGCTGTCTCTGTAGAGAACTGCAAACATTAGGAATAGGTTTTTTTTTTCTAAACTGTGCTGGGCTTTGGTGTATTTCCATGGAACAAGATGGCAGAAATAAGCAGATAGAAACATAAGTCAAGCGGTTAGGTGAAGAGGCACAGGGGCTTATTGCTGTTTGGGTGGAATGAGCCAAAATCCAGCCTGAGCTTGAAGGTTCTGAGGAGAATAATAAAAAAAAAGTTTTGAAGAAATTGGCACTGAACAGCACTCACCAAAACAGTTCAGATAATATATTAAAAATAAAATCTAACAGGAATACACAAAAGTTTAAGACCACAACAGCAATTAAACAGCAACATAATTATGTTTTATGTGATAGTTTTAATCTATTTTTTTTATATAACACCTTGTATGCTTTGAGCTCATGCAGCAGCATCACCCACAAGCAGCAGTGGAAGCACATCTCAGCATGCAGAAAAAAAAAATGCTATAATATTTGCGATTAATTTGCTGCTTGTAAAATGCAGTGGGACCACCATATCTGTCGACTTGTTATCTGCAGTTTCCGTTATCTGATGTTTACTCCAGGCCAAAAGTAGTATTAGGCGGAAATGTTTTTTAGTGTATGTTGTTTTAGCTATCCAAGTACTTGGAACTGTCACATTCCTTCCTCTATGCATGCACCACACAATCTACTCTGCGGTGCATCTCTCCTTCCTGTGCAAACAGGTGCTTCTTAGCTCACAGCATTGGACTCCAGTTCTCAAAATGCACAGCAACACTACACATACGCTGTAGAACATACGCATAGCTGTTTTGGATTGGGACTGTAATGACTTGTAGAAAACCCTTATGCATGCTCTGCTTGAAGCATTGTTTAAATTTGTTTTTTTATGTTTGTTAATGTGTTTGTTTTCTCTGGTCCTGACCCTGCCTGTTTACGTTACTGCTACTTTTGCCTCTGTCTAGTCCTTCCTGTTTGTTGATCACTAGAACCTTGCCTGTTGGATTTTGTACTTGCATGGTGTTTTGGATGTTTTTTGACCAGATAATTTAATAAAAAGCTCTAAATGCTTTTGCATCTGTGTCTACCATCTACAGAAGCATATACCCTGTGGCTATGGCTCCATTATACTGTAAATCTGTAAAGAGTAATTGAAAATATATTGTAAATATCTATTATTTGTAATATCTATTCATCTGTCTATCTATCTATCTATCTATCTATCTATCTATCTATCTATCTATCTATCTATCTGTCTGTCTCTATCATCTGTCTGTCTGTCTATTTGTTTGTTTGTTTTGTTTTATTTTGTTAAACGATCTTGCACTGGTTTTGAAACCAGCCTGCAGCATTCTGCATTAGTGTACTGTCCAAATTTGCATGCCCCTTGTTCCTTATTGAACACTGCCTTGTGTTCTGGGCCTGTCCGGTTAACATTCAGTATTCAACAACTTCAATTCCTCTACAAATCACAGAGTTGCTCTCTTCTCTGCTAGCATTTAATATGCAGGCTTCATGTATCCTGGTGAGGCTGCTTAATGATTATTTAATGCTGAGATAATTGCTTAAGGGCTGCTTGCATTGCTACACTTATTTGCATGGTACATCTGCAGAGGAACAGCAGCCGCTGCTGGTGCACAGGTTCTCGCCGCCTCTGTGTGATCTCGGTCAGGCCTCCTGTGGATCTAAGGAGATCCCTGACCAGGCTGCAGAGTTATCGCTCAAATTAGCAATATCTGTTGAGACAAGAACTGCTGTTTCATCTGGGCCGATGAATTATGCATTATAAGTGATTGTGAGATATGTTTTTTTAAGTGCTTCTGTAGGCCTCATTAAAAGTTGGCAAGCGTAGCTGTTATTACAGATTTGATGTTTGTAGAGGAAATATTCTGAGCGTAGAAGCTTTGATTAGCCTGCATGGTCACTTTTTTGACAACTGTGCACATAGTGTCAATAGAAACTACAGTTTTGGGGAAGGTTAATGCCATAAAGGACATTTAGTTGAATTTGCAGTGATGGCACGTAACATCATCAGTCTGAGTCAAAACTAATCAAAAGACTTAAATTGGCATTTGATGTTTGGCAGCATGTTGCATGCTAATATATATGTATGTGTGTGTGTGTGTGTGTGCATGTGCGTGTGTGAGTGTATTCCTGTTCACACTGGCATTTCCTCTGCTTAGTGTCAATATTTTTCAGATTGTATCTGTGAGAGACAGAAATAGTGATTCTTTTAACATGTATCTGTTTTTTGTGCGCGTGTGTGTGTGTGTGTGTGTGTTTATTCTGTAGTGTGTGGTGATGTGTGTGCGTGTGTGTGCGTGTGTATTCTGTAGTGTTCGGTGACATGTGTGTGTGGGGGGGGGTGTTGGTGTGTGTTTTTTCTGTAGTTTCTGGTGATGTGTGTGGGTGTATGTGGGTGTGTGTTTTTTCAGTAGTTCCTGGTGATGTGTGTGTGTACGTGTGTGTGTATTCTGTTGTGTTCGGTGACGTGTGGGTGTATGTGTGTGTGTTTATTCTGTAGTGTTCGGTGACGTGTGGGTGTGGGAGGGTTTTGGTGTATGTTTTTTCTGAAGTTTCTGGTGATGTGTGGGTGTGTGTGTGTGTGTGTGTGTGTGTGTGTGTGTGTATTCTGTTGTGTTCGGTGACGTGTGGGTGTATGTGGGTGTGTTTATTCTGTAGTGTTCGGTGATGTGTGTATGTGGGGGTGTTGGTGTGTGTGTTTTTCTGCGGTTTCTGGTAATGTATGTGTGTGAGATCATGTTTGTAGTCACAATGCTTACTACTGATTTATGTGATTTTGGTTGCAGTATCGTGGCATACACATGACATGTGTGCTCTTAACATGCCACTATGATTGTCTTTAACAGTGAACTGAAAGCTCCCTCTTCACCTCTTTATCTCAATCTCCATCTTTACTTTTCCTCATCTGTCTTCACTTCATCTGTCTCTCTGCACCCTTTTTACAAGAACACTCCCTTTGCCTCTTAGCCTCTCTTTATTTACTGCTTTCCCTTCCTACTACATACTCTCTCTCTCTCTCTCTCTCTCTCTCTCTCTCTCTCTCTGTCTCTCTTTCTCTCTCTCTCTCATCTTTCTTTTCTTCATGAGGATCAATTTAGCCCAACACGATCCTCTGCTGCGTGCCGCCTAATTCTTAGACTCTCACACAGCTCGCCATTGTGTCATAATCGGTGTGAAATTGATTTATGGCTCCTTTTCCACCCCTCTAAACAGCTGCTGAGTGATGCCTCCTGTCATAATCGCTCCATGCCTCCGTTCCTCCCTGTCTCAGCGTTGCTCCTCTCCACACAGAGTATAGTTGATGGTATTTCGTCTCACATTTATAACATGATATCTGAGCAGAACAGAGTTCTCGTGCCCTGACTCTCTCACGGCTGTTCACTTCTTCACTCGCTCTCCATTTCTGGTTTTTGTGGCTTCAAACAAGCCTGCATTATTAATGGGAGTTTTACTAATTCATCTGAATGGAGCAGTGAGGGGAGCGAGAGTCGGATGGAAAGAGAGAGACTCAGAGAGAAAGCTTGAAGAGATAGAAAAGAAGTATGTGTGTGTGTGTGTGTGTGTGTGTGTGTGTGTGTGTGTGTGGATCGTAGGGGTGTAGACATGTTCGGTAAAGTTGGATAGGCTGGACTAGTCCAGGCTGTACCAATCTGACATCCACAGAGCCACACTTGCTTCATCAATTATGAAGGTGGGCGACATTTTCTGTGAGCATTTTTTGCGAGTTAGTGATGCGGCCAGTAAGACTTCCCCCCCTCTGCAGTCGTACAGGTGAACAGAGACTAGATATAGACTCCAAATCTAAATGTCAGCGATAACAATTCTTAAAAGACATTGTAGCCTGGCAGAGAGAGCTGGAGAGGTAGGGGGGAGCTCAATGTCAAGATAATTCAAGATGTGCAAACGGTGGCTACATCATATCCAAACAGTGAACTCAGTGGAGGGGTTGTCCATGTTGCACTTCTTCTCTCCTGTCTTCTCCTCGTCGCAGCTCAGAAAAGCTGAGGAGGTAGACCGCAGCCCCTGAGGCAGAACTCCCAGTGTCCAAATCGGGTAGGCCGTGCTGAATGTGCAGAAGCTGTCAGGCGCTACGACTCGTAACATGAGTTAGTGCTACGATCAGTCTTTGTGTGCGCATGTGTGTGTTTGTGTGTGTGTGTGTGTGTGTGTGTGTGTATGTGTGTGTGTGTGTGAGTAAGAGAGAGTGAGGTGGAGAAAAGGAAACAAGGGCTGGGATTGCTTCTAGGACCCATAGTTGTGTTCCACCAAAGCCCAGCTCATACATTACTAATGCTCTGAGCAATACATGTCTCATTCATAATAGATAACCCCACCTGCACCTGCAATGTATATCATACACACCATAAAGAGGTCAGCCATTCACTGGCTGACTACACGTGTGCATGCTTGTATGTGTGTGTGTGTGTGTGTGTGTGTGTGTGTGTGTCTGTGTGTGTGGAAAGGGTCTCAGTGTAACCGAAACTGTAAATCAGCAGTCAGTTTCACCCTTCTACCTGAGACCCACCACTTCATAGCCATACCTATGATGGCAAACATATATACACGCACACATGCACATGGTCCTACAAAAAACCCTACCCCCATCTCACCTCATCACACACATGCCTTCCTTTCCACCCCTTCAGTTCATGTCTCATAGACTCATTCACTTGTGGACAATTTACGGTAATTGAGAGCAGGCAAAGCTCGCCTCATATGGTGCAAAGGAAAATTGCCTGCGCAGGGCTGTAAATTAACTAAGCAAAAGGAGAGTCAGGAATTACGTTCACTTACTGGGAAATGAGCGTTGATCAGGTGGAAACAGGAGTTTTATCAGGTGCTTGGTGGCAGAGGATTGCAGGCATGCTGGACAGGCCAGCTGGGCAGTGAGGGCCAGAGAGAGAGTAGTCCGGCTGGATGCGGCCATTTTCACACAGCTAATGCTTCGGTGAATAGGACCTCACAGCTCGGATGAAATCTGGCTAACTGTGGTCAGTTATAGGGGAACAGATGCCTGCCTCGATTTCATTTTATACCAGATTTCCAGTTTTTATCTTACCCCCTCCACTTGAAACTGGATCCAAATCAATTAGGCAGTGGAGTTGACAAAAGGACGGCATTTGGAACCCCACCCTTACATATGGTGGAAGTGAGTGTGTTCAGCCATCAGTGTTTATCAAAAGAGAGGAGAAGCCATCTAGCCTTTCTTCTTTCGTTCTTTCTTTATTTTTTATTTATTTATCTATTTTTGGATTACACCTTCAGTATTTCAAAATCAATTTCATTTATTTATTTGTTTACCTTAACACCTTACCATACCATAATACCTATATTTTTTAATCGCAAAGACAGAAATCCAAAATATATTGATCCAAGTCCATCCAAGTTCTTATGACATGTGTTGTAGTGTTTCAACCTAAGGTACTAGTCTTTGTGTCTTTGTGTGTGCTTGAATCCATGCAAGTGAATGCATAAGTGTTAAACACCAAATGAACACAGGATCTGAGCCATGCATTATTTACTGTGTTTTTATTCACCTCATCAAACAGCTGCCACCAACAATCAGATGCCAAATGAGTGCAGTGAATGGGAGGGAGAACAGGCCAGTGAGTAAAGATATCTGAGAAGTGTGCTTACATCATGGGACTGTAATGATATGGAAGACAGTGAACACTGGAGCTCTGGATGTAATCAGTTACCAAAAGGAGGGTTTATTTATTGGAAGTTACTATAAGTGATGTATGGTTAAAGGCTGCTTTTATTACTTTCTGCTATTTATTTACAATAAAATGGTTAGATACGTATGTTTGACATATGACATAAAAGTATACACATGATTTTTTTTTTGCATTGTGTCCTTTTTTACCCATTTAAACCTTTATATCATGTTTTATACCATATCATGAGCTTATACATAATATTATATACATTATATACACTGCCCAACCCAAAAAAAAAGTAATGCACTCATCACTATGATGACTATATGTGCTTGTAATCACTATGCCCTTATTGCTTCAGTAGGTCAGGTCGAGGCTCAGCAACATTATGTGGCAATGAAATGAAGTCAGCTGACAACCTGAATGTACTGAATGAGCAGTTTATCACATCAATGGACTTTTTGTTCCTGATGGCACAGATATAACATTAGGGCTTAAATAGTTAAAGAGTGGTTTAAGGAGCATGAGGAATAATTTTCACACATGAACTGGCACCACAGACCTGATCTTAACCCTATTAAATGTCTCTGGGTTGTGCTGGAGAAGACTTTATGGAGTGGTTTGATTTTCTCATCATCAATTCAAGATGCCAATGAAAATTGAACCCAGCACTGGATGCAAATAAATGTTTTTGTTTAAGTTTGTAGAAACAATGTCGTGGTAATTACACGCTGTAATCAAGGCTAAAGGCTTTTCAGCAGTATACTCTCTCTCTCTCTCTCTCTCTCTCTCTTTATATAT
>JAQMYF010000021.1:33136716-33147147 GCA_030014195.1 Neosilurus mollespiculum
ACGAAACAGGCTTGTCGGGATGAAATCGTAGTACTGTTATTTTTTCCCACATACAATATATTTAGCTCTACTTCGACTTATATATACACACACTGTAATTCTAATTTATTTTGCATGAAAGAGTGATGACTCCGAGATTTGAAGTGCAATCTCCGAAAGCCTTCGGTACACAAAAACGTCCAACACTCTTGTGTACCTGCTGATTTACACTGTTCACTCATGCCAACAGTTACTTTAGCTGCTACGCTAATGAGCTGGTGCAGAAGTGATACTCCTGTCTGACACTACTTATGTATAGCTTTCTCAGGAGGATCTTGCTCTTCTTTGTGAAAACTGTTTGTCCATATGTTGCTTGTGTGTGTGTGTGTGTGTGTGTGTGTATGTATGTGTGTGTGTGTGTGTATGTGTGTGTGTGTGTGTGTGTGTGTGTTTTCTGCTGTCAGGCTTGCAGTAAGTGTGTCACATCTGCTCCTCTCTTCATTATAGAGCTGCACAGCTTTCTAATGGTTGTCCTTACACCTGTACACACAATGCGCTCCAATACCTCTCCCAGTGCTCCCTCTGTAACTGCACAAACTGCTCAAAACAACACTGCATGTATAAACCTACACACACACACACATGCAGAAATACTCACACATGCCCTGCTCCTACACCATTCAGTTCTCATTACTTAGGACAAACTACTATTTTCCAATTCTGCCCTTTTTTCATAATAGTATGAAAAATTCATGAGCTCCTGCACAGGCAAAAACTGTACCACTTAACTGTTAAATATTTAATTTAGTACTAAACTCTAAGCAAGTGAATGAAGTCATATCTGGCGGAGTGGACATCCAGAGCCCCCTCACTGACCATTGGATGGATACATTGTTTGCCCTCCCTGTGGTTTTGCCAGACATCTCAGTATAGAGAGGTTTTTGCAAGCGACTGTCTTCAGTACCTTTAAATAGGCAATTCTTATTTCTCAGCCTCTCTCCCACATACTTCATGGAAACCCAAGCAGTGTTGTCGGTCTCTGTTATGATATTCATGAGCTGTAGCTTTGCGCACATCCCCTTGTTTTGTTTTTGGCTTGTCAGCTCAGGTCATTACGGTGCGGTCTTTATTCTGAGAGCAGTTGGTGGAATTATATAAGTAACAGTCTCTATTTGAGGAAATGTCCCACAGCTTCTCACTGCAGTGTTTGGCTTCAGTTATCTCAAAAGAGGCCGTCGGTTTAGACGGTATGCTCGCATTGTGTTAATGAGTAAGTGAGGCATGTGGAAAGGAGCGTGGTCTGGAGCAGAGCAGAGGCCAGCAGGAGCTCTTTAAGCCACCTGGATGGATGGACAGGTAGACGAGAGTACAAAAGAGCAACGTTTGTTTTTTTTCACTGGGTGAACATGTTATGTCCTCTCCGATTAGACTTCTCTCTGTTGTGTCCCCTTATAATTTATGACCTCTTTGTTTTGAATGACTGGGAGCACTCTCACGTAAATGAATGTGTGCTTCATGGTTTGATCTCTGTTTTCCCCCATAGTCCACTCCCATTACATCTCTTCTCATACACTAATGCATATGCTGTTTGCTTCCAATCTATTTCTTGTATCCAGCCTTCATTATTTGAAGCATCACCTTTAGCCTGTCTTGCAGGAAATTAATTTGATTGGGCAAAGTACTTGCCAGTCAATATTTTAAGCTAAAGTTGCTGAAACAGGTGTAGGGTAAGTCCTGCAGTAAGTCCTCTGACAGCCAGCTGGAGCAAAGCCAACATGTCTTTGCAATCTGTGTGTGAGGGAAAGACTGAGGGGACTGAGGGGACATGACCTGTCACAATAATGTCCAAAGACAGGTAATGGGATGAGACTGGGGAGACATATCTCTCCTCAGTGTGTTTTATGTATTACCAGAGGTGGGTGTAAAATTAAATTAAAATCATAGGTAGCAGCATACATATATATAATGTACATACATATATATATATTCAGTTTTTTTGGACATAAAGTATAATACGGGTGGTATTTACATTTCAAACTCCTGACCAAGCATTCTCTGCTAGTTAATGGCTCATAAATGATCACAACTTTCTCTGCTGTTTAAATTTAGTAAGACTTTATTTGGATGAATTACTTTATACATAATCAGTGGACTACCTTCATGGTGAGTCAAAAGCATGTCACCAACTAGCCGAGCAATTTGTCCCCTTTAATGTTTTAATTTAATCATTGGTAGATCATCAGCACTTTCCTCATCCTAACACTATTTCAGTGTCATGTGGTGTGTTTATGCCATAGAATGACACGCAGTCTAAAATTATGTTGGGCCATGACATTGTTTTGACAAACTTTAGCAACATTACAACATTTATTTCCATCCAGAGTTGGGTTCTGTTATCTTGAAATGATGACGGGAAAATTTAACCTCTCCATAAAGTCTTCTCCAGCACATCCCAAAGACTTTCCATAGGGTTAAGGTCAGGACTCTGTGGTGCCAGTTCATGTGTTAAAATGATTCCTCATTTTCACTGAACCTCTCTTTCACTATTTAAGCTCCAATTTTATATCCATGCCATCAGGAAAGTCCTTTGTTGGGATCATCTGACTTCATTGTATTGCCACATAAGGTTGCTGAGCCTTGACTAGACCAATCAAAGCAACAAAGGCATGGCAGTTACAAGTGGTAATCAAGGCAAAAGATGCTCCAACTAAATATTTCAGTGGGCAACAAGCAGTGTACATCATAAGACATGTTGTCTTCAGATAGTGAAGAGGCAGCACTTTGGTGCAGTGGCTAACACTGATAGCAAGAGGGTTCTGGGGTTGAACCTTGTGGCTGGCTTTGTGTGAATGGTTGTTTGTTTCTATGTTAGCCCTGCGGTAGATTGGTGAACTGTTTGGGGTGTACTTCACCTTTCACCTAAGGTCATCTGGGATAGGCACCAGCTTCTCCTGTGACCCTGATGTATGGATTCTTGGACAGCATGGTGGCGTAGTGGTTAGCATGGCCGTCTTACAGCAAGAAGGTCCTAGGTTCGTGTCTCGGGCTCGGGCATTTCTGTGTGGAGTTCATTTGTTCTCCCTGTGCTTGTGTGGATTTCCTCCAGGTACTCCGGTTTCCTCCCACAGTCCAAAGACATGCACATTAGGCTAATCGGCTGCTTTAAGTTGGCAATAGGTATGGATGTGAGTGTGAATGGTTGTGTCTTTTGGCCCTACAATGGTCTGCTGAGCTGTTTAGGGTGTACCCGCCTTCCCCCAGTGTCAGCTGAGAGGCTCCAGCCTCCCCGCAACCCTAATAGGATTAAGCAGTTTGGCAAATGAGTGAGTGAGGGAGTCGGGATTCTTTTATCCCACATCATGTACATAGCCCAGCCTTTAAACCACAGTTGACTCCTCACACAGAGTGTATATTGTACTGCATGTTCATGGCCCATTGTTTTGAAGCACACTACTCTGTATATGTATAAAATGTGTTATTTATGATTATTTTTTCGAATTTACATCAAGTTTAAAATCTAGTCAAGGTATGAAAACTGTAACCAGTGTGGTTTTGTTTTATGAAATATGAGATGTATGATAACCTCACCGGGAAATCATAGTCAGTATTAAATATGTAGTAAGCGAATGTTACTGCGTCATAAAATATCCTATAGGCAGATACAGGCAACAACAGTCTGCCATGGAAAGAGCACTTATGGTGTAGTTATATCTAATTTGCATATTCATAGAATCTATTTTAGTAGATGAAAGTGAACATGTTCAAAACATCAAGCAATTGATTATTTTCTATAGAAAAAGACTGGACAGAAAGTTTAACGTTAGCTGGCTTTAAACTGATGATTGGTCTAGGCAAAAAGAAGATCTTTTTTTTTCCCTCAGTGTGTACAGAGACAGCGGTGGATAATTATCCTCTCCGAAGGTGATCCAGAGAATTATCTCATGTCTTGCTGGGCAGTGCGGCCAATGGATTGTGTCCAGTGCACAAGTGAGAGTGTGTGTGTGTGTGTGCAGCATGCAGCAGAGTTGATAGGGCTGTCAGACACACTGAGCTCCCACCTCAGGGACAAGGGTTTAGGGATGCTGTGATTGGTACTGGGTCTCTCTCTTGCAGGACAGGTCTTAATGTAAAACAGCAGGGCAATAAAAAGACAATGGAGAGCCATGATAGTCTTGGCTCCCCACCGTGCCTTCTGAATGGGGTCCGGAATGGCAGCGGACACAATCGATGGCCAGAGGGGAAGGAAAAAACGAGGAGAGGGAGATGAAGTCTGCTGATTAGCAGGGATGGCAGGCAGCAGTAGCACCTCAACTTCACCCAGCCTCTTTTGTCTCTTTCCCTCTCTGTTTAATCTCTCTGACTCTTTCACTCTATCCTTTCCCTTTTCTCTGCTCTGTAGCTTTTTTTTCTCCCCTGTTCCTCAGACTTTGGGTAGTGTTTGCCTGTTACTCCCCATGGCATTGCAGTGACATGGCATTTAATAGACTCCCCGGTGTGAAACAAACTACCTCAATTAATTCCTCAGCCTCAGCCCTGGCCTCTACTGAGACACTCACACCAGTAGCCCCTCTGGCTTTCAGAGTCTGTAAGTGTATGTGTGAAATAGAGAGTGTGTAAGAGATGTTTGTGCATTTGAGACAGACAGGCAGACAGAGAGAGAGAGAGAGAGAGAGAGAGAGAGAGAGAGAGAGAGAGAGCAAGAGAGGGATTGACTTTTTTGCACAGAAAGTAGAGAGATGACATAATTCACACAGTCTATTGATTTCCTTTTATTATAAATTTGTCAGTCTCTCTCTATGATTTCTACTTGTTCTGCACTGTTAACTGAGATTTTATCACAGACATCAGCAGGGGTTTTATTTTTCTGTTAGCCACATACTCATTCCTGATTGGCTGACAGGCATACATGTATAAGGAAATGGAAAATTAGCTAAATGTAAAATATTAGGTTTTTATTTATTTTTGGGTAAGCAGTGCATGGAAATACATACACATAAAGTTGTCATGGTATAAGTGACATCACAACCAGCAACATGCCCCAATATCAGAAAATAATATCCAGTATTTGAAAAACTGTAACCTTGAGTCATGATCTTGTTACTGACACACATTTTTGGGTGTCATCTCTTTTGTGTGCAATAATAATCAGGCATCTGCTGTTCATCTTCTCTCTCTGGTCTTCCACCCACACTGACAGTGAGGACAACTGTCCGTCATTTTTGATTGAACTTTGACTTGATTGTGTGTGTGTGTGTGTGTGTGTGTGAGTCTGTCTGTCTAGATGTCTTTCTTAGCTACAGACAATGGTGTGCTGCATTATTCAGCTCACATCCCCTCTAACACATATCAGTATAAAGTAAAACTTCTAGCACATATTTTAACCTTGAGATTTTGAGATCTGCCATGTTTATTACTGCTTCTCAATATTGCAGGTTGTTGTTGTTGTTGTGTATGTGTGTGTTTGTGCGTGTGTGTTTGTGCGTGTGTGGCCGTGGCGGGGGTGGTGCTGGCAGGGCAAGCTGCACCCTATCCTGGGGCTTGACCATCTGGGCTTATTGACTGGCTGCTCGGTGATTCAAGGAGCCTGATAGAGAGAGAGAGAGAGAGAGAGAGAGAGAGAGAGAGACAGAGAGAGAGAGAGAGAGAGAGAGAGAGAGAGACAGAGAGAGAGAGAGAGAGAGAGAGAGAGAGAGAGAGAGAGAGAGAGAGAGGTGAGCGAGATGCTCAGTTCTCAGAATATTATCTTCAGCCAGGCTACAACAGGTTTTATGTTACCTGTGTATGATCCCTGAGCTCTAAGAGCATGTTTAAGTGTCCAATCGTTAACACACTTGTAATGCATAAACTCGGACTCGGACTCTGAGCTTCTTCGTGCCATGTATTAGTAACTGAAGTCACTTTCCTAAGAGAGTAGGACACTGAGTGAGTTTTACAGTCCAGTTTAAAAAAGAATTGTCATTGATTGAGCAAAAAAGATATGCTGCTTTATGCATGCAAGTGTGTGTGTGTGTGTGTGTGTGTGTCTGTGTGTCTGTGTGTCTGTGTGTGAGACAGTAAGAGAGAGAATGAGCAAGCAAGAGATTGAGATGAAGAGAGCGCTGACTCAATCCATCAATGATTCAACAGGCCAGGGGAGCTGTGTGGGGCTCTGTATCTGCCCCGCCAGCACTCTTGGACTGAGGCAGAAACTCTATCACTCCTGGGGCCTCCATGCCTAGAGACCACTGAGGTATACAGTCTAATACAGGAAAGCTCTCTTGCACACACACACACACACACACACACACACACACACACACACACACACACAGACAAACAGCTATGCAGATAGTATTCAACTATATGACCGGGTCAACCACACCTCTCACTGATGCAGATAAGAACAGATCCCACCATCTGTTCCAGGAAATACACCTCACACACACACACACACGTACACACACACACACACACACACACACACACACGTTTGCACATACATACACATATGCTCTAAAGACTTTAATGCTCTGATAATCTGCTTATCATTAGCCAGCTTTTCAGGCTACTGTCTCATTCACATGCGGATTGTTCCCTAGTAAAGCATTTTCTTATTCTAGGGCCTCATCGTATTGGTATTGATAGCACTCAATGCAGAATAGCAGATTTAAACCAAAAATGCACTAAATTTAGTCATTAGGAGAGATTTTTACAAAATGACTGGGAAAAGTGAAAAATAAAATGTATTTTGAGAAACAAAAATCCATTTCCATAGAGAATTTCTTTATTCTATTTTGCAGTGTGATGAAGGCTCTTGTTATTAGCCTACCACTTCAAATTAAATTTACATGTTTCCCATAAGCTACTAAGATTCTGTGTGTGTGTGTGTGTGTTTGTGTGTGTGTGTGTGTGTGTGTGTGTGTGTGTGTGTGTGTTGAGACTAAGCATGTCAGGGTCGTTTTCCCTTTCAGCAGTTCAGCTCTTTTAAGTGCGGCACTCTGTGTAATTTTATGTTATTCTGACCTCTCTTCAACTCTTCTAATAGGTGATTAATTGAGGCCTAATCGGCAGTTAGTTAGCACTTAATTAGTTCCTCTCTCTTGACCGGTGAAATGAAATGATGGAGTGTGCCGTAAGCGGCGCCTTATCCTTTAATCCATCATCCCTGCGCAACTTAAAAGGTGGCGTTAATCTAAATTTAATAACACCTTCATCTATGTCCGTGGTTATGCAGACAAGTAGATTTCCCTGATTGTTTGGCTGCTGAGTGGTTTTTAAAAGGAAAGGATACTCCTCCTTCCTTTTGATATTTACCAAGCTGCAACACAATACAGGCTGGTATTTTGTGTCCCAAACCAGGCGACGGCTGCTCTTTTCACACAGCTTAATGGGCTAACCTGTTGAACAAACGCTGTAGTTTTGTCGGCTCTGAGCGATACAGCATGTGGATTGAATCTCGACGTCTGCTGGAGTGTTTTCTTCCCCCCTCTTTATTTGCGGTGCATACTCCTCCAGAAGTAGCTCTCGTCTCTTC
This sequence comes from Neosilurus mollespiculum, assembly GCA_030014195.1. Taxonomy (NCBI): domain Eukaryota; kingdom Metazoa; phylum Chordata; class Actinopteri; order Siluriformes; family Plotosidae; genus Neosilurus; species Neosilurus mollespiculum. The sequence goes on from JAQMYF010000021.1 coordinate 33,144,209, forward strand.
TTCTCGCCTTCCTCTCCTCCCGCCTCTCAAAGTCAAGTGGCATTTCCATTTTCAAATTGCTTCCTACTCCTTTGTGAATAGAATCGAATTACTCTGAAAAGGATTGATTGATTCTTTCTAAACACAATAGTTTTCACCGTTTAAGCCCATAGCAGCCAGTCTCTCCTTCTAATACTGGCTATTGAGTCAGCCCCGAGCATGGATAGCAGTCATTATTGAAGCTGCTGAATGGGTGAATGGTAAAACGAAGGGACATGCAACTGATTGTGAGACAAGGGCCATGGGGAGAGTTGGGGAGGGCTGCCAAAGGATTTGTTATTTGGGTGTTGGGGCAGTTGTTTTAGGGTCAAGAGTTCACTCCATGCACACTCATACCTGCAAAAGAACAATCCACCTGTTCTTCATACAAAGGTGCATTTCATTTCAGCACTCAGTGCTTGTTTGGATTCAGTGTGCTCACCAGGTTTGTGACCAACTGGCTTTATTGATCAATTTCTACACTGCAGAGCTGGGTGTGAAACAAGAGACATTTCTGTAAGGTTTGAATTGGGTCATATTTCTCCAATGGTCCTTTGTTCTGACCTGTGCTTTTTCTGCACGCCTCTGAAGCAGATCTTTAAGTGTGTTTGATGCTGAGGTTTGTGTACAAACATGTATGACCTGTAATGATGAAGCTTGTGTAGTTTACCAAAGCATAGGTGTTTTAAGGGTATTAGTAGTTTCTTCATTTTAAGATTCTGTTCCTATATTTTCAGGGCCTGAAATAAGCTTTTGAGCTTTTGAGCTATACTGCTTTTCTCTTATGTCCATATAACAGGGGGATGGAAAGGATTATGAATATCTTCATTGAAATTGTAATTGTCTAACAGGCAGTTGGGATTCTAAAATTTACACACTGCTGTTTTAACAGTAATCTTATGCATGCCAATCCAACATTTTAGCTAAAATATGGGAAGGAACAGACTTGGCCTGCTGTACAATTGATGGTACCCTTGAATCAGTTAATCAATTTTACTGCTAATCTGTTTTACTGTTAAAAAAAAACAAACCTTGTGGCAATGTGTTATAGCATACAATCATGTATGTGAGTGAGAGCATGTTTCTGTAACTAGGCCTTGCCAGGGTGGGTGAGGTGGAGCAGGCAGCCTAATGGTTTGGAGCATATATATTTAATGGGAGTGGTGGAAAGCTATAGTGAGTGTGTGGTTTATGGATCGAGTCCTGGTAACAAAACCACAGCTGTCAGAGCGGAAGACTGTAGAGCGAGAAAGAGATAGATGAGTGCCGGTCCCCACAGCGACCCTGCTGCTCCGGGTGCAGATGGGCTGCTGGGAGCCAGGAAGTGGGAGCAGGCTGTCTTCCTGTTCCAAAGAGTCGGCTTGGTCAGTCAGCAGGTAGCCATGAGCTGGCTTTAAATACATGCCTCATGCCTGTGGATAGGGCCATGGACTCAGTTCAAACCAGTGTGGGCCTGGCACCACAGCAACCCTTAGAGGATATACCTTTGTAATATCAGCAGTGGACTTTTTGGCAGCAGGCTTGAAAGATGACCATTTGAATGGTTCATCCCAAATAGCAAGAGTTTAATGAACATTTGCTTAGGATTCTGTATGTACTGCAGGTTGAGCGCAGACTCTTCTCAATACTTTACCCTCTGTTTTTTTTTGTTTTGTTTTTTTTGTTTTTTTGTGTGTGTGTGTGTGTGTGTGAACTGTGAATATCATCCGGACATAAAAATAATTTTTTAATCTTAAAAAAGGCTAGTGTTGTGTATTGTAGTGTAGTGTAGAAAACTCTGCTTCTGCTCTACACTACACTACCCCACACTGCACTACACTACAGTACAATATACTACACTACACTCCACTACAATACAATTTACAACACTACAGTACAGTACAATACACTACACTATAGCAAAAGGCACTACACTATACTACAGCACAATACACTACAGTACAGTACAATATACTACACTACCGTACAGGACAATACACTACACTACAGTACAATACAATACACTACACTATACTACAGCACAATACACTACAGTACAATACACTACACTACAGAACAGTACAATACACTGCACTACTGTACAATACAATACACTACAGTACAATACAATACACTACACTACAGCACAATACAATATACTACACTACAGTACAATACACTACACTACAGCACAATACACTACACTACAGTACAAAACAATACACTAAACTACACCACAATACACTAAACTACACTACACTAGTGAGCATTTAGTGATGTCTTAAATTATAAACATTTCCTACATATATTTCATACATATATGAATGCTTAACCATCTCACTCGAGTTATCAGAAGAAAAGGAAGGAGGTAGAAACACATTTTGTTTAGGGTAACTTTCACCTGTCTTACACAAAACTCACAAATTTTCCATGCAAATTTTTATACAGTTCATTTGTAAACGCATTGCATGCTATTTTCATTCATTCATTTGCCGACCCGCTTTATCCTACTAGGGTTGTGGGCCGAATGCAGGGTACACCCTAAACAGCTTGCCCGTCCATTGCAGGATCAACACGCACAGCAATTCTCACTTTCACTCACATCTAGGGGCAATTTGGAGTAGCCAGTTAGCCTAACATGCATGTCTTTGGACTGTGGGACGAAACTGGAGTACCTAGAGGAAACCCACATAAGGACGGAAAGCCCAGAACTCAACCAAGGACCTTCTTACTGTGAAGCTGACATGCTACCCATGTTATTTTTCAAACCGTTTTCCCATATGGACATTTCTATACAGGACACACTTTTTTTATACAATGTCAGTTCATACATAAGACATGTAACCTTCACGTGTGATCACACTCACATAATATAATATAATATAATATAATATAATATAATATAATATAATATAATATAATATAATATAATATAATATAAT
>JAQMYF010000021.1:33156485-33166642 GCA_030014195.1 Neosilurus mollespiculum
ATTTGTTCGGCACAACACTGCAACCAGACTGCCATTCTGCTTGCTATGATGCTGGACAGGACAGGTTTTAAAAAAAAACAAAACAGGTGAATAGCACTAGGTACTTAGCCTTGTAAGCTAGAAAATTTTATTTCAGTATGAATTATATCAAGCTATCAAAATTTGTGCGAATGCCATCTGTTCATAAGTGTATCCTTATCCAGAGCAACTTAAATTTTTTATATAACCGAGCACTTGAGGGTTAAGGGCTTTGCTCAAGGGCCCAACAGTGGCAGTTTGGTGGTACTGGGTCTTGAACCCCTGATCTTTGGATCAGTAAGTCTCTGGCAATCAATGGTACATTTCATGAATATAGCCATCAAAATTACCTAATTTCTATTTAATGGTTATATCCATGAAATATACCATTGATGGTTTAATGTCATCAAAATAAGTTTTTTTTTTTTGTTTGTTTGTTTGTTTGTTTGTTTGTTTTAGTTATGCAGGGACTTTTATTCTTTATTTATGATGTACATCAATATATTTCAGTTTGTGGTTAAAACATGGAGGCTTTTCCTATTATTATCACTGTAAGCAGTTAAGCTTTAGACAGTTAAGTAGCACTAAATATTTACCTTGTAGCTTGTTCAAAGTATCATATTGATCTTGTTGCTCTTCCACTTATAAAAGAACTGTCAGATCCATCCGTATGCATTCATTGATTCGTTCTCTGGCTGTATAGATATGCTTAGTGATAGCTGGAAATGAAGACTCTGGTTGAAAAGAAGTTGGTATAGGTCCTAGTTCAGCACTTTCCCTCATCAGTTTGCAACTTTCTCGTTAGCATCAATTAGCATAGGGGTATCTCCTGAATACAGTGCCACAAAAAACAGTTAGTGATAAGTAAGTTAATTTGACAGCAGCAGAGCTGGATGGTCAAACTATTCTGACTGAGTGGGTGATGAGCACAGACGCAAGCAAAGGCTTTTATTTTCTCTGATCTAATGCACTAGTTGATCTCTTCTGCTGTTCATATTGCCAGTTGTTTTGATAGCATAGTGTATAAATGGAAGGAAGTGTGCATCTTGAAGTGACATGGTGGTGCAGGGGTTAGCACTGTCACCTCACATCAAGAAGATTCCAGCTTTAAGTCTCGAGGCTGACTGGAGTGCGTTTGTGCGGAGTATGTATGTTTTCCCTGAAGTCTCTGTGTGTTCCTCCCACAGACTTCCAAATCCAAAGACTTGTGAATTAAGCCAATTAGGTCACTCTAAACTGCCCATAGATATGAATGTGAGTGTGAATGGTTGTTCGTCTCTGTGTTAACCCTGCAGTAGATTTAGTAACCTTTCCAGGGTGTATCACGCCTGTGAAGAGGTAAGCGGTATAGATAAAGGCTGGCTAAATGGATGGATGGATGGGTGGATGGATGGATGTGAATCTTGACATGGAGCACTTCCTCACCCGCAGATGACAGTTCACAGCAGGAAAGGGAAATAAAGGCTAGTGTTTCAGTTCACCTCTCTCACTTTGGCTGGGCCATTCCAGAGCTCCCTGTGCCCCCATCAGTATGAGCTGCACGACTTTCGCCCATAATGAAATATTCACAGGTCACTGCTTTCCTGAGAAATGATGGGGATCAGTCAATTGCTTTTCAGCTAGTAATTTTCTCCCCCTTCACAGCCCCACTCACCATGTTGACAGTCATTAGCACTGGAAGAAGGCTGGATCGAACCACAAACGCCGCACTTTCCACAGAGAGGAGCCAGCGATTAGCCTGTCTCAGCCCCTTCTCTTCTCACCCACTCCCTTCCTCTCCCCTCTCCAGCCCTCTTATCTCAACGGGTATTCTCTCTTGATCTGTCTCTCAAACTCTCTTTCCCCTCGCTCGCCTTTCTTACCTCCTTATCTATTTTGTACTTTCACAATTACTACTTCCATATCTATCGTACTGATTTCCATACACCTCGTTAAAAATCTCTTTGAAATGGAGCTCATGAAGGGAGCATGAGTGTGTTAACATGTGTCAACTGGTCTTATCCATGCAGCCTATTCTATCTCCAGAGCCTCCCTGTTGTTTTTGTATTTTTTTAAAAATTCAGGGATTTAGTACAAGATGGAACAGGGAATGATGGTGAAGGATGGCTTTCCGTGAGTCAAAGTAGCAGCAAGCCTCTCAACATTTGAAAGCTGTAATGAGGCGCTGGAAAATTAATTTCCATCTCGTCTTATGTTTGCCAAGTGTAGTTTTAACTCAGTAATTTGTCCTGTCCTGACTTAATTGTAAGAGTTTGAGAACAGCAAAAGCAACCATTCCAGTAAAACCTCTCTCTCTCTCTCTCTCTCTCTCTCTCTCTCTCTCTCTCTCTCTCTCTCTCTCTCTCTCTCTCTCCCCCCTCTCTCTTTCCCTCTCTCTCTCTCTATCTTTTTCTCTAATCAGCCTTTGTATGTGGCACCCATGTGAATCGTAAGTGGGCTGAAAAATGGGCCCCATATGGAATTGTCTATAGGTATCATAGAGGCCCCATATGTGCCCACTTGTGCATTTAGGCTCGTTTTGGGTTTTGCCTGGAATAAATGTGCATCAAGTGGGCATTGGCTTACAATAGGCTTCTTAAGAGGGGTTTATTTCGATCAACTAACGTGCACTTTCTCTCTCTCTCTCTCTCTCTCTCTCTCTCACTCTCACTGTGTGTTTCTGTGTGTGTGTGTGTGTGTGTGTGTGTGTGTGTGTGTGTGTGTGTGTGTGTGTGTGTGTGATTTCAGCAGTATGAAAGCTTTTGAAGCTTAGCCAGTAGCTGCATGTCTGATAAAATAAAACATATTGAATTGTATTTCAGAAAGATAATATTTAATCCCTTTACATGTTGCTCAAGTTCTCCAAGAGTATAATAAAAGATGAAGTGGAATAAAAACATTAACAAAGCATATTCCCCCTCCTTTTTATAACTGCCTATGACCTTTAAGGATATTACCATCTGACATGATGAATCATCTGGTACATGGAGGCCTTGTGGTCAGAGGAGATAGTGGAGGTTTTTTCACCATAATCCCCCTCTTTTTAAGCTCACATTGCACTCCATATTAGTTCAATCATGCCAGAGTCAGCAGTCCCAACCCTGAGTGAATTAACATTAGTAGCTGAGAGTATGATAGAGGGTCTCTCAGCTCTCCATCTCCTCTACGCACTCAATTAAAAACTGACCTTCAACCTTAGTGTGCTGTTGCGATCCATCCCACTGTATCAACCTTGACTTGCATACTCAGGACAGGCACAAGTGGCAACAAAAAAGAGTAAGAGGGAAAATCCAAACTAGCTCTTCATTCTCCATTGAGAATAGAAGAAAGTAGTGTGTAGTGGGTTGAAATCTGAATTACGTGTTTGCTTTGTGTAAACTCAAAGCTGTTCATTTCTCCCTTTGAAAATTCACATGAATTATGACTAGAAAAGAGGGTTTCTTTGAAGGGCCCACAAGCGAGGCCAAAGGTTGTGCAAATCCATCTGAATTTGCAACCATTAGTATTCCCTCTTTCTCTCTCTCTCTCTTTCTCTCTCTCTCTCTCTCTCTCTCTCTCTCTCTCACACTCTCTTTTTCACCCTCTCATCCTCTAGGGCTCATCCTACCGCTTCAACATCACTAACTCAAAAAACCTCACCAGGAGTCGAGTGTGTGCTTGCAGCCATGCATGTATGTTTAGCAGTTACACTGATAAGAGCTGCTGATTTTTTGGGCTCAGGAGAAGAGGGAGGGAAAAGTTTCTCCCTCTCTCTATATATATCTCTCTCTTTCTCTCTCTCTCTCTCTCTCTCTCTCTCTCTCATTCTTTCTCTCTTTCTGTTTTCCTTTCAGCCAACATAGATAAGCACTCTCCAGAAATCACAGTCATGAGAAAATACAGTGCTCTTGCAGAGTGGCTCAGTGAGTGTAATCTATATACTCAGACTGAAAAGAAAACACTGGTTCTGTGCAAGCCTGAGCCTTTCAGTATAGTCACTGTTGATAAGACTGTTGTACCTTCAGTCAATCTGATATTAAAGAAAAAATCCAAATCAAAGATATTGTAAGTGGAGTTTCCCCTTTTCCCTTCTCCCTATAAAAGATTCATACTGAAGGCAGTAGTTCAACCCAAGTGTGTTGGCTGTTTGCTGTTGATTTTTTTCTCCTTCTTAAAGAAACTGCAAGAACTATCTCTGAAGATTTGCTTTTTTTTTTCTTTTTTCTTTTTTTTTGCAACTTGGTGTACTTTGCTGTCAGGACATGACCTGTATCTCTCAGAAGAGTTTGGAGCTCATCATCAGAGCTCTCCATCTCCAACTGCACAAAGTTGAGACACAGAAGATGAGTCATAAACATGGCTTGTTATCTCAGCAAAGTGTTTTGAGTGGACTGAACTAATGCTTAAAAATATACTGTAGCATAAAGGTTAATATGTGGGGAAATAAAACTGGCCATATTTCAGAGACACTAGTCTTCTAATCTTAAACCGACGTGGCCTATGTAGCAGACCCTCTGTTATCATTCAACCAAGCACATTTATTTATCATTATTTAGGTAAAAGCAACACACTGGACCAGAGTGTATAGATGCATTGCAATAGTATCCAGTTTTAATTGTATACAGGCATCACCCCTGGATACGAAGGCTGTATGCCATTCTTGGGGCCAAACAGTAATAGCAATAGCCTTTTCGCAGTTTTTTCACACTCTTTCACACGGTCGCAGCACAGCACTGGTACCATGACAAAATAGCTTTGTATGAGGGAATAGACCCTTACAGTATTCTGAAGTTATTGGACAAAGTCAGTCTATGGCTGCGTGTATAGTTCACAAATATTGTTAACTACCTGGTATTAACTGGGAACTCTGTTTTACCAGAGCAGATGAAGGCGTACAGGTCTTTGGAATCCTACAACTATTTCGTCAGTGCAAGAAATAATGGCAAAATCTTGCCAAAATGAAAAGTTCTTTTAATAGGACATGTAAGTTTTCCGTTTTACTTTAACACTAACATGCAAATGGCAATGTTGCTGTGTAGGCCTGAGCTATGTGTGGCTCAGTGAGAGTCCAGTCCAGTGAAGCTCAAAATTAAATTTTCAGTATTTGAACGTGGTTACAGCCATAGAAAGGCGATTTATATATGAGTACAGTAATCCGGAACTGTAGAAGTTTTTGTTTGCAAGTAAATCATTCTCAATGAGTAGGTGCCGCCCCTTTAAGTACTTGGGTTGTGAGTAAAGCTGACGGAGAGAGTTTGACCGCACACTACAACTGCATGGCCGGGTAAATTCAGTATATATTACACCATGTGTAAGATTTTTTCAGTCATGTCTGCTGCTAAAATTATTGTACGGTAGCAGAGGGACACCACTCAACTTCTGGAAGAAGTCAGTGATCTGCTGCAGGTTTTAAACATGACCATATCTGTGCATATCAAGTTTTTGGTAAAAAATATTAATAAGCAAGACAGCTACAGATAATGTAATGCTAACAGATGCTAAGACTGCACGCAGCATGGCCTCAACTCGTAGCTGCTGGCCAGTCGAAAAAGCTAAGACGTACTTTCTGTCAGTCTGATATTTGCTTGTGCTATAATTGTTTATAATGAGTATAAGTCTTTCTTATGATTATTATGATTAGAAACAAAACACACAAAAAAGAGTTTTGCATGTACACTCACCAGTTATAAAATGATTGCTTCAAGTGCGGGTCTCAATCTTCTTTTCCTCCACATCCCCTCTGGATATATTACTAAACCATTTGGCTCACCTTTTTCTGGACACTTCTTCTGCATGCCCGCACTGGGTTTTAATGATAACTGGAACTCTATAAAATCTCTTGTGTTTTTTACCTGTCCGCGCAATTAGAACACACTATTACAACACATTTACTCAACTGACAGGGTCTCAACTGACAGGGTTCACCCTGAACACCTCATCAGACCATGGAAGTGTCAACACAACACATACACACCACCAGTCACACTTATACTCACACCTAGGTGCAATTTGGAGCAGCCAATTAGCCTAATGTCTTTAAACTGTGGGAGAAAACCACAGTACCCAGAATAAACAAATGCAAGTTTGGTGAGAACATGCAAACTCCACACAGAAATGCCTACAACTCAAGCCCAGGATGTGCTACCACTACACCACCAAGTCCGTTCTGAGATGACAAGGTGATAATTTAAATTTTAAAAGGAATGGATTTAAATATATGCATTTATATTTACGGGTAGTCGTTATTGCTATTCAGTCATGTTAGTTACTTATCCGGACATCTGTAAGCAACAAATTTTCTGTAACTGGCCTTTTTTTTTTTTTTTTTAATAAATTTTAGTTGATTACCCCTGGTGTAAAACATGGTGTAAAAGTGCTGATTATCAGCATCACTCACATCAGTCTCTGTCTCTCATCTCTATTAAAAGCCTCATCATCATTTCTTCACTTGACTAATCACCCGTCATGCTAACAGTGATGGGGAAATAATCCATTAATTCTTTTTCTTATTAATGTCTTTTATTAGGCCATTTAAAGGTTTTATAACTTGTTCATTGGCAGTGAGGAACACTTTTCTGTTTTGGTAATGATGTAAATGTGCAGGAACATCAAATATCCCATTACAAATTGAAGTGAACAAATTAAACTATTTGCAATTGAACTTTTTATTTTGAATTCAGCTCTAGCCACTTTCACCATCTTTTTTTTTTTCTTTTTTTTTTGGTTGTTTGTTTTTTTTTTATTCTTTTTTGGGGGGGGGGTCTACCTCGCATACACAGTACCCTTAATTCATTCATTCATTTTCTGAACCGCTTAATCCTAATTAGGGTCACGGCTGGCGCCCATCTCAGCCGGCTCTGGGCGAGGGCAGAGTACACCCTGGACAGCTCGCCAGGCCATCGCAGGGCGGAAACATGCTGACGGCTATGCAGCCTACTCTTGACGAAAATCAGCAATGGTTCTTTTACATACCTCTCACCATAGACAGTGAGAGACATGGCCGGCATTTGATAAACCAGTTAGCTGCACTGGGGGGGACAGCAGTGAGAACCCATTGATAGTGGGGCTTGAACCCCCGACCTTGGGATCAGTAATCCAGCACCTTACCACCGGGCCACCACTGCCCCCAGTACACTTAAAGTTTGCATGTATCTATAATTCAATTTTTATCAGCCATGCTCCTCAGGGATTGAAACACAATAAAAGACAGAAAATAAGAGATTAATAAATTGATCAGGCAGAGAGTGTGGAATGGCTGTGGACCCTAAATCCTGTCAGTGGCTTGGCCCTAGCTTGAGCCAGGCTCTCAGCTCCACTAACTCATTGATCAGCATGGATCTTGGTAGAAGCAGTAAAGTGAGACCAAAAACAGGCCACTGAAGCTAATTAAAAGAGTTTCATTGAGAACAATCAGCTGTGCAACTGCTTGTGCTAAGCCTCATTTGGGTCAACTATAGGCAACCAGGAATCTTAGTATACTGTATATTATAGTAAAATATCCACAAATCATTTGTTTGTAGCACCTTTTATATGCTGGTGCACACTGTGACCTACAGAGTATTCTACTGAAGATGTGATAGAGGCGGTATCGACCATGTGCTTATGTCAAAATGTGAATATTCTTCAAATAGATGGAATGAGTTGACTGAATTAATTGAAAACCAATTGTATTTGAACTACACAGACTCTACAATAGTTGTCCTGCCTTTAGCCTTAATTACACTGTGTTATCACCATGGCATTGGTTCGACAAACTTAAGCAACTTCACAAGATTAATTTCCATTCAGGGTTGGGTTCATTTTTCGCGTCATCTTGAATTGATGATGAGAAAATCAAACCACTCCATAAAGTCTTCTCCAGCACATCCCAGAGATGTTTAATAGGGTTAAGGTCATGTCTGTGATGCCAGCTCATGTGTTCATGAACATCATGTCGATTACACGCTGTAATCAAGGCTAAAGAACAAAAAGGCTAATAATATTGATATTAAATTTAGTCTGTTTTTAAAATCTTCTCTAAATGAAATCCTTTATCAGGAATGTTTATGTGGTTTCCTGTATGCATTTGTGGTTTCAGTCGCTTTAAGACAAGGAAGTTGAGTTCACTTAGCTCTGTAAAAACTAACTAAAAACAGTGTGGTCAGTGATGAACCGATAGCATAGTCTGTGGTCATTTTTCTCCCTCACTCGATTCTCTCTTTTTTCTTCATCTAATCCAATCAGCACCTGGGGATGAGTAGGCTTTAGACTGACCATGGACCACATGAATAATATGCCGTTGTTATCAACCAGCAGCCGTCCTGCTTTTACACTGAAATAGTCTCAAAGCATGAAAGATTTAACAGCTTGTCACCATTAAAAGAGGTGACCAAGGCAGCTGGTGGCTCGCTGTACCCGAGACTCACCTTTGGTGTACAGCGAATGTTTGGGAGAGGCTGGAGGAGTCAGCGCGAGAGACACATCGTATTCATCAGAGAGAAGTATATGTTGTGCATAAGCACATAAAGGTTGTGGAGTTCACCTAACACAACTGTCAGTAAAGCGTGGAAAAACTTTCTACCATTAGTTAGTCTCACATTTCTCTCTATCGCTCTCTGTCTCTTTCTATCTCTCTCTCTCTCTCTATCTCTCGTTCTCTCTCGCTCACAGTCAGTCTTCACACAGTCCTAGAGAGAGTAAGCACAGGGAATATGTGCATGGTTAAACATTTGGAATATAAATTCCACATGCACGTGCACCCACCCAGTATCTAATAAAACTTTCCTTGTTTTCTCTGCCATAAGTCTAGCTTTAAGGAGAAAGTCTTTCCTAACTTCAGAGTTCATGAGAGGAGCGAGGAAGATTTAGAAGATGTTCCCAAAAAGGAGATCTTAACTTGATGTTCTGCATCTCTGCAGGAAATGACCTCTCTATCTGTGGATAGATTTAATGCTTGTTCGATGTAATGCTGGATTTTATCTGAATAAAGGAACAAAGGTCGATTGTTGGGTGGCACAGTGGGTAGTTTTGTTGTCACACAGCTTTAGGGTCCCCTGTTGAGTCATGTGCTTGAAGTACCTTCTCTGGGTTCTTATGGCTTTCTCCAGGTTCTCTGGTTTCTTTCAAATGACTCAAACACATGCCAGTAGGTTGACTTTCTATCATAAATTGCCTCTAGGTGTGACAGAGTATGTGTCTAGGCTGCACTGCAATTAATTGGTGTCCCATTTCTGCATCATGCCCAGTGTTCCTAGGATATTGGCTCAAAATCTATAACAATCCTGACCATGATAAAGCAGTTACTAACGATGAATTAAGCTGTAAAGCTGGAATAGATATCAAGAACAAAAGACGCTATTTTATTATATAAGTAGTCAAAGCATCGTTTAACTTAGTGAACAATATGTACCTGTGTTTTACTAATCGGGATGCATCGTATCAGGCTGTCACACTCCAGTTGGCGATCCGTGTTACCTTTGTCTAAACGTTCCTATTTTTTTCGAACTTACTTTTTCCCTCTTTCTCAGGTAGTCTGAACACTCACATGTCCAGGCAGTTTTTTCATCCCATCATTCTTTTCATCACTCACTGAAGCACTTCACTGTATTCTTCTGTCCATTCCTGCCATCCTTCATTCACTTCGCTTTGCAAAAGATTATATTGCTGCAAGGGGTTTTCCTCTGATGGATACAGTTCGTTACCCCGCTTGTTAAAGAGATAAGATTCATGGATCATTAGTATCAATTGTATATATGTATCTTTCTTATTTGTTCTTGACTGAATGAAAAAGCGAATAAGACATATTTCAATGTACTGTTGGATAAATGAGGTTTCATCATTCGCCGTTTTCTCTATACTTAGAGCCAGTGGCTGAGTTAATGCATTTTTAACAGCTTATTTCTTCTCTCTATTTCAAAACAGACAAGTAAAAGAAAGAATGAAATATAATGACAAGGAACTTAGAGATGACTCTAAAATCATAACAAAAATTTCACAAATTAAATGCATGAATTAAAGATGAAGTGATGAAAAGTATTGGAATTAAGGAAGACAAAGACTGAGATAAAGGCTGAGTGCATGTGTGTGTGTGTGTGTGTGTGTGTGTGTGTGTGTGTGTGTGTGTGTGTGTGTGTGTGTGTGTGAGACAGAGAGACAGCGAGGGAAGCAGGATTATTATAATTAGTATAAAACAAAAACAATGA
>JAQMYF010000021.1:33183442-33202695 GCA_030014195.1 Neosilurus mollespiculum
CCCCCCCACACACACACACACACACACACACACACTCCCAGTGAACAATATACTGATTATATTTAAATTATATTTATGATGTCTCATGAGCAATATGCCAAGACTCTTGGATAAACAACTATAGTGTGTATAATTATTTAACACATATAATACTGAAGAGTCAAGAACGAGATGAGGATGTTGTTAAATAGAAGTGAATTGTGGGATTTCATTTGTAATCCTTTTAGGATGGGTATGTATATGGAGCTAACATTCTCTCTGGGAGCTGTGTGTGTGTGTGTGTGTGTGTGTGTGTGTGTGTGTGTGTGTGTGTGTGTGTGAGTGTTTGCCTAAGGACAGGTACAAGATGAGCACAGAGGAAGCCGTGGGGTGAAGCTGATCCAGGAGACGCGTCTCACGCAGTGTCTGCGGAATTGAACAGCTCTTCTGTGAAAATGTGAGGCTAACCTTATTCGCAGCCACTTTCCTTTCAACACTTTGTTGAGATTGAAATAACATTTATTTTCAAGTGCCATTAAAACATATGTGACACACGCCTGCCACATATGTCATTTACAGGTGTGTGTGTGTGTGTGTGTGTGTGTGTGTGTGTGTGTCTGTATGTGTGGGGGATTTTAAGCTATTCTTAAATAATTGTTGCACCTTTTTGTCCAAGCTATCTTCACACTATTCAACCCGGCCATGTGAAATATAATAGTCTGCTCGGCTGGGTCACGTGATTGTTCTGTTCAAATTTTTTTTTGGGCTTTTTTTTTTTTTTTTTTTTTTTGCAGTGTATATGAAATGTATACAAAGTCATAAAACAAGCAAAGCACCATGTGGCACTGGAAACACTCATTCACTCACCCACTCGTTTGCCAAACCGCTTAATCCTACTATGGTTGTGGGGAGACTGGAGCCTATTTCATCCAATACTGGGCGAAAGTGAGGTACATCCTGAATGGCTCACCAGTCCATTGCAGGGCCAACATACACACACAACTATTCACACTCACACCTAAGGGCAATTTGCAGCAGCCAATTAGCCTAATTTGAATGACTTTGTACAGTAGGAGGAAACCAACACAAGCATAGGGCGAACATGCAAACTCCACAAAGAAACACTTGAGCCCGGGACTCGAATCCAGGACCTTATTGCTATGCACCCCAGCACCCTTATGCAAACACATTTTAAACAGTTGACACAATAGTCTTTCTAGCACACAAAAAAAAAAAATGTTTCTTTCATACTCAAGCAGTGATATTGAAATTGATCTCTGGAATTTTGTCTCGTCTGTGTGATCTGGTTAACCACAGTTCCTTTATTCGAAGTAAACATCCCATACTGCTAATCAGCCTAGGCATCTAATACAGCAGCCTAGAAAAACACATCGCCTTCTCACATATGCACATGCTGGTGACAAAGGCATTTTGACTGCCTCTTCTTCAGAGATTGTCGCATGAAAAGTTGTAGTGGGGTAGGGGGCTGGGTGGGGGCAAAAAATAAAGCATCTCAGTCTAATCCCGTTAAGTGAAGCACCAGTTTCACCCTAATCGGATGTAATCTACCTGCTTGGCAGCTTTCCAATCAGATAGTTTCAATTATGTGGTTGTAGTGGCATCGGAAAGGGTGGAAGTGCTGAGCGGAGCACTTTGAAAGTGATTTGCAGATAACACTGAATGTGTACGTTAGAGAAATCACTGAACAAGAGGAGTGAGACTAAAGCTCTTCACCTACCACACACATACACACACACACACACACAGTCACACACACACACACACACACACACACACACACACACACACACACACACTTGCACTCTGTTTATGACCCAGGGAATGGGAAGGAGTTATGAAGGGAGGAGCTTCTTCTCTATTCATAGAAAGGTGGGTGTGTATGATGATTATCATGTACCTGGGGTATGGCAAGGCTGGCGCCCATCTCAGTCGACTGGCCGAGGCAGGGCCAACACACACACACAACCATTCACACTCACACCTAGGGGCAATTTAGAACAACCTACTGTGTATATTTTTGGACTGTGGAATGAAACCAGAGTAACCGGAGGAAACCCATGCAAACATGGCAAGAACATGCAAACGCCACACAGAAACTCCTGAGCGCGGGAATCGAACCCAGGCCTTCTTGCTGTGAGGTGGACTTGCTAACCACTGCACCACCATGCCGCATTAGAATTTTACTTTTTTTAATTATTTATTTTCTCATTTCACACCTTTGGGTGTGTTGGACCACTTTCCTGGTTTCTGCTGCAATGTATGTTTCTACCCGAGTAGGTTACAAGACCTCTGCGGAACCTATACCTTAGAATAAATATTTATTCACAATTACACTCAAACCTAGGGGCAATTTAGTGTAGCCAGGTGACCTTGTGCATGCCATTGCACTGTGGGAGGATGCTGGAGCACTCGAAGGAAACCCACGCAAGCACAGGGAGAACATACAAATTCTACACAGAAACACCCAGCCACTTGAACTCATTTATTCTCTCTCTCTGTCTCTCTGTCTCTCTGTCTCTCTGTCTCTCTCTTTCTCTTTCTCTCTCTCTCTCTCTCTCTCTCACACACACACACAAACACACACACACACACACACACACACACACACACAAACAACCAGCCAGTCAGTAGTAGCCCTGTGAGGTGTCCTCTGTACAGCATGTTTTAAGGCATGCAGATAATGTGTTGGACAGAAAAAGCTAAACCAATAAAGCAGACAATTCCTGCCACTCAATAAATTATTTAGCACAATTATAATCCCTGGCAGCAGCGTGTGTATAAAATTTTGTTGGACTACGTTCCAGGTTTCAATTGGGGTAATGGGAAATCATAAACCTTTAGTGATGAAATGCACCTACTTAATGCTGATTTGGGGAGCTTTTTTTAACAGACCATAAGGTTACCATATTTTGGCATATTTCCATAGTGAAATCTACTTTAAAGCATTAACTACAGCAAAATGTTCCTATTGTGTTTTGGCGTCTGCTTACTCTCTGCTGAGCAAACATTAGAGTAAAGAGCTTCAAAGGTACCAATACTATGTGAGCACCAAAGCCTTTACACCAGCATCTTCATGTCTCGTTGGTGAGAGACCAGACAGCCCAAGTTACCTTCAACAACTAAAAAATGAGCATTTTTAATTACTTCCTACCTCAGTGGTGGACCTATGGGAGTGCCGCCCTCAGAAACCCAGCTTCTGAATGAGACAGATGCAGCACACATGAGCTGCAATATAATTAACATTCAATTAACACAAATTAAAAGCAAATCACACAGAGGAACCCCCATAGATGGCTGCTTAGCAGTGGCAATGAGCTAATTAGATCATAGATGTGTGGATTCATGAGTGCTTACCTCTCCGCTCCCACTCCTGACTTAATGTCACCTTCTCGAGAGGAGAGCGTGACTCCATTTATGTCTCACTAGGTAGAGAATTGTTTTGAATGGACAAAGGAAGATGATATCGCCATGACTGAGAGTGTTGCCTGCACTCTCATGTTGCCTGCTTCAAGAGTATAAACAAGGTAAATGGAATAGTCACTTCCTTATCTAAAAGAGGAAAAAAAGTTACATCAGCAAATGCCAGAACCTTAATGCACAATGTCATCAGGTTATATACCTTGAATGATATAATTTAGAGCATGAAGACCTGATTTGTTATATTTTGCTAAAGACTGAGGTTGACATGTGTGCTTCATTTTCACTCAAGTTTGACACTCCCATACGGAGTATATTTCAGGATCTTGACTATAGGGTGTATCGAACCAGATCTGCGTGTGACATGTTCGATAGGAATGATGGAACATTGAGAAATGCCGTCCTGCAAAAATTACCAGAGCTCAATCCCATAGAAAACTTCTTTATTTATGGATTATTTAGAACAGGAGGCGAAACTCCAAAATAGTCACCCACCAACTTTGGTTGAGTTGCACATCCAGCCAGTGGAAGAGTGGGTTAAAATTGACAGGAACTGTCGCAAGACGCTGGTGGCATCCTTACCTGACAGGATTCATGATGTTATTGAGCTGAGGAAAGGCGTAGTCAAGTATTAGGGCAGAAATAGCATAGTTTACTCTTGGGGGGCAGCCATAGCCTAATGGTTAGCGAAGCGGCTTTGGGACAGAAAGGTCGCTGGTTCAATTCCCGAACCAGCAGGAAAAATGAGTGGCGGTGGAGGAGTGAGCTGCACCTTCCCTTTATCCACCTTCATGGCTGAAGTGCCCTTGAGCAAGGCACCTAACCCTCAATACAGTATAGCAAAATCAAATAAAAAATATATAAATTACAGTGCAATTTGCATATGAAACACTGCAATCATATAACAAAAGAAGATATTCTAGAAAGACTGTGTCCACATTCGAACTCACACGTTTCTTCACACTTCATTTAGTGCATGTTTCCATAACATGAACAAATCAAAAGCTCCATCGCACAGAGCTCCACTGGGCTGAGAAAGGCATTGGAAGCTCTGTGAGGCCACGCTCAGCTGCTCTGTAATAGGAGAGCCTGCAATGGTGCAACACTCACCTGTTAGACATGATGGATAGCACAGGTCCTGTTGGAGCAGCTGCAGCTAGAGCATGTGAATGACCGATGGCACATATATGATTAATGGTGAAAGAGGGCCCTCAAGTGAAGCTGCAGCTCAGGGAACAGGGGCACTAAGGGCTAATTGCACCTCCTTTTGGCCCATCGATCTGCCTAGCCATGCTTACGTTTTCATTGTGGAGCTGGAGTTCGGATATCCACCACAGACACTGTCCTTAAGGGGCAGGGGTACAGGCTGGAAGTTTAGAGTTGTTCTATGTGCTTTATCTTTACTAGCCCAGTATCGATGCACAGTATCAATGATGGATAATGCCACACTGGTGGTAAACAATGGTTCCTGTTATAGATAGCCAGCAAAGACTAGGGACATGCTTGGTTTGAGAAGATAAACTCATGAGCCAGTCAGATTAATTGACAGTCTCTGTGAATGATCCATTAAATAAAAATGCAACCTAAGCATAATACAGTAGTACAGTTTTACTGAACACTCCTGGACTGGCATCCAAGGTTTAGCCACTGTCTGGGAATTATAACCTCAGATTTTTGCAAACAGGTCATTTTTTTGCTTCTTGCATTCTGGGATTATTACAAAAACAGAAGATTATCCACATAACAACAAAAAAAAACAAATAAAATCACACATTCTAATATTTTGTTGGACCGTCTTTAGCCTTGATCACAGCAGTATATATTATCATTCAAACCACATTATGGGCTTGAGACATGTTTTTCTCAGATGGTTTAGAAGTGTTAATGCAGACATGTAATCAAGGAAATAACTTTTTCCTAGTAGTAATCAAGATCTCAGAGCCCAGAAAATGTGTTACGAACATAAAATCCCATTCAAACTGTATGTTAAACACATTTCTGAAAGCATTACTTTTACCATTGACCAGAAAAACATATTAATCCTTACACCACTCCAGAATCTTTCCCCTAAATGTGAACCATTAGTGCTGAATCTGAACTGAATTGCATTAGGATTTGTTGATTTGCTGGAAGAAGCTGACATTTTCACACTACAGGAAAAGTAAACAGCCCTGCATGAACTTTTGAATGCATGCTGTCTGCAAAGGTTATGAATGTACATTTTTAACATTTCAACATCACCTGCTTTTGACAGTCCAATCATTACCATGAATTTCACATCCTTTCAGAGTGTCATATATTTCCAGGTTAGTTTTGGCTGCGGTGAGTGCAGTGGAGCAGCAGTGACTGTCTGGCCAAGGCTGTGTGATTCTCTGTTGAGTGTGTGATGTGTTTAACCTGCAGAACCTCAATCAGCCATGCTGGATTCTCAAGTTGGAGTCCAGCCCAGGTTTATTCCAGAGAGACAGGGAGAGAGAAAGCACCTGGAAGGTCAGACAGGGTAGCAGCTTTCTGACCATGAAGACCTCTATGCAGGTCTGTGAATGGAGGTGAATGAACTGGAAGGAGATTTTAGAAAGTGTTTCCTTCTGTTCTCAAAGCATAGTGAATTTACCCGCTACCCCCATCTTCACCCCAAAGGAGAGTAAATTTCTTTTGTGCTGCAGCTGAGATCCTTGTTATGGCTAATGCTTAAATTGATGGTAAAGCTGCAGTCCCTGAGTGATTGTTATATTAATGTAATCGACGTTTTGGCATTAATGCAGGCTGAGGCAGCTTCAAACTCTTACTGTACACTCTTGGGGAGGGGGGGAATTTTTCAAGTGTTTATTATGGTATATTGGATAATTTAGGCTTTTTTAGCTTCCTAATAAGGGTTGTACATATAGCTTGTTTTGTAACGTCGTATGCAGAACCTTTAAGTGTTCCTCCAGGGAGATAGCTGAAGCACCATTAAGTGTCCTAAATGTCCTAATAAAAAGATTTTATAAACTTTTTTTTGATAATATTACTTTTTTGGTTTGTTTAATGTCACATGATACATTAGTGATACATTTAATAGGAAAAATGTTTGATTTGAACCGGGAGAATGATGTGCATTACAGAATGATTGAATAATTACTGTAACATGAGAGGTGCAGATCCTGCAGTAAAGACACACAGTGCGTCAGCAGTAATAATAATAATTTCTTTTTGCGAGTTAAACTTTAAAATTTCATTTCAGACATTATTGTACTGTCGTTTTTCACCTTTTTTTCTTGGTAATGAGTGAAAGAAAGAAATGCCTTGCAGCTCCAATTCTTTTACATTTCAGTTAGAATTATGTTCTTAGCTCATTTTTCCCTAATCCAAATCATAGAGGAAAAAAAAGATGGTGATGGATATTGCATTACATCTTCATTAGATATCTTGTGACTCAAATAACATGCATTGTTCTCTTCCTGTGTGTGTGTGTGTGTGTGTGTGTGTGTGTGTGTGTGTGTGTGTTCTGAAATATAGACAGAAAATCTTTGTCAGAAATGATTTAACGAGTACATTAAGGTTAATTTACATTAACATTTACATTTATGGCATTTGGCAGATTCCCTTATCCAGAGCTACTAACATTTTAAACATCTTCATACATCTGAGCAGTTGAGGGTTAAGGGCCTTGCTTAAGGGCCCAACAGTGGAAGCTTGGTGGTACTGGGGCTTGAACCCCTAACCTTCAGATCAGTAAATCACCCCTAACCAATGAGCCACCACTGCCCCCCATTAAGGTGTTCTTTTAAATAAGGCATGGGCTGTTTGTACCCAGGGTCGAATGCGAATTACACCCAAACCCTAACCAATTGAAAATATCTAAGCAGGTAATTTGGGTATGAATAGCCATATATCTGTCCTATGACTATTCTCACCTGACTTCAAGTAGATACTTCTTTTAAAGAAAAAGCAAGAAAGAGCATGTATTGTTTTGTTAGTTTTTATTTATGGATATTTAAGCAAACACTCTTTTATTTGGAATTTAGCTTCTCCAGACTCTGCCATATCAGAATTTTAAAATCTGCCTTACTAAAATGATATGTTTTCATATGTACCAAACCATTATGTTTTTTAAAATTAATATATCTGCCAAATGTTGTAAATGTAAAGGCAGATCATGTTAATATTTTTAAATTACTGTTGTCTTAATGTTTGAAATCACATCATATAAGAACATCAACAGGGTATTACTCAATGCCACTTCTTTTTTTCTATCAAAGATAAGCTCATCTGTGCACTACCCCAGTAGTCCCAGTATGAGGTCTCTCAGTGTGTTACACATAGGCTCTGACTCCCCACTGCGACCCTTAGTTCATGTAGTACCAAGTCGGCTGACTGATCTCTGCTTTAGATGTCATTGCATGTGTTGAGTCCCTGTGGCATCTCAGTATAATTTACCTGACCCTGGAGTTCTGTATGTAGTATGAGACTTGCTGCCACCCATGCACACAAGTTCTGTTTGTTCCTGCTCTCAGTGTCTACATATGTGCTAATCTATTACTTCATATAAATATTTTATACGATTATATTTCCCTGTGGATTTTTCTTACTTTCGGTCCCTATATTTCCTTTTGAATGTTTTATAATAACATTACCCTTCCCCTTGCCCCCTCTCCACGAATCCTACTCATTTCATTTTCTCTCTCTCTCCCTCTCTCTCTCTCTCTCTCTCTCTGTGGCTCTCTCGCTCTACTTTCTGAAGAACCATGCATCTTTCCGACCATGGCCAAGCCCAATGTAGCTGCCTTCAGCACTTCTCTCTCATTGATCTTGCTAATCCTAGGGACGTTTAGCTGACATCATCTTTTCATCTGCTCTCCCCATGTTATTGTAATTCATTATGTACATGAAGGGCTGCTGCTTGTCTTCCCTCCTCAACATGCTTTTTCCTCCACTGAGCATGTCTGCACACAACAGGCCCAAAACAAGATAAGTCTGAAATTAATGACCATTCAGAAGATCAGTGCCTTCATAGGCTGCTTTCATCTGTCAGATGCTAAATTGTGCTTACTGTAGCTTGCTCATCAATTTGCTCTGTGACAGTTATGACTGCGTCTCCAAGGTGTTGACTAAGATAGTGCTTTACCTTCGGTTAATTTGAAATCAAAACGGCGGTTTTACAGTCTGTGCTTTTTTTTCTTAATGTGTTATAGCTACTGTTGCCTGAGACTCACTTAGGGTCTTCAGGTCATACATTAATATGTACCAAATGACTCTGTGAAAGTGCAGCACAAACAGAATCCAGTGGAATAATGGATTCCACATCAGACAACAAAAGCCCCAGATGACACATTTATACATGCATACATGCTGTGATACATACTGTGACATTTGCTCAATATCTACCTAGAGAGAGGGAGGGAAGGAGAAAGCGATAGAGTCCTGGAACTGGGCAGGTGAGAAATGAGATGGATGTGTGTCGCACTCAGCCGTTCGTCCTAGAGCACAATCATGACAATTTTTTTCTCTATGATGGACAGATACGCATACCAACTTTGAGCCTGATGACTCCCACCAGCACCCTCACCCCTCCACCCCCTTCCCTTGCTCTCTCTTCCCCTCAGGTCTTCATAGGCTGACACTCAGCAAATGAATCCTCTGGTCTCAACATGTCAGAGGTATTTTCTTTTAAATCTGTATCCACATTTCCTGACAGCTTCCTTAATCTTCAGTGCCACATACAAATGTTGGCTGGGCAGAGGGAATTTGTAAAGTGCCACCGGTGCTCCTTGTTTTCTCTCACTTTCTCTCTCCACTCATGTGCCTTCTTACCTTCTGCTTTTTCCTCTTTCACTTGGCCTGGAAAAAGGAAAGCTGAGGGACAGTTGTCTGAACACTTTTTTCTCATTCAGGTCTATATAACTAAGATGGTTGTGTCTCTGCAGCAGGCAGATGATGTGGCACAGACAGACGGCTCCCAGCAGCTCCAGCTCTCAGACTCTTCGGAGAAGCAGCAGCCCAAGCGGTTACACGTCTCCAACATTCCATTCCGCTTCCGTGACCCGGACCTCCGGCAAATGTTCGGGGTGAGTATCTCTGTTTGAATATACACTTTTGGTACGTTTCATGAAATTCAAAGACCATCAAGTGTTCTTTGCAACTCAGTAACAATTAGAAAAGTTCATACTTTTGTATTGTGTAGTATTGTAGTGTTTTTGTAAAGTTAACCAGAATAAATCCTTACTTTGTTAAAAGGGAAGACTTAAGTCCACGCCAGTAAGATCTGAGGAACGAGAGACTGTGTGTACAAAACCTGGAATAAATGTCACATGAATGAACACAGCATTAGTTCTCCAGCAGTACTGAAGCAGGCAGTGTTTACTCTGAGCAGCCCAATCCTAAAAGCTTTCACTGAGCTACTTACACATAGTATATGAAACATAGATCACTTCTGAATATAATGCACATTTTTGTCATCTGAGAAAATACCAACGATTTACTACACTCATTAAACAAATGCCTGCAGCTAGGATAGTTACTCACATTATACTGCAGTGGCAGAGCTGTCCATCATCTATATAAAGAAATATTTAATAGCACTGTTCATTCTTATTATTTGGCTGTCAATACAACACTGCCAGTAAAGACAGAACATCTTCGACGTTTAGACAAGGATAAACTTCAATTAATGTAATGTAATGTAATGCAAAAGATATTCAGGTCAGCCACCCTAAGATTCCCCCCAGACCTCTGTACTTCGGCTCAGCTCTCTGTTGTTCTTCACATCAGTGATAAAGTGTGTCCTTGTATTAATATACCGATAAATGGAATATAAAATAATGGGAGGTCTTACAGGAATTATCCCAAACGTATCATCAAGGCAAGTCTCCTACAGGGTGGCACGGTGGCGTAGTGGTTAGCACATCCGTCTCACAGCAAGGAGGTCATGGGTTCAAGTACACATTTCTGTGTGGAGTTTGCATCTTCTTCCTCATGGTGCTCTGGTTTCCTCCCTCAGTCGAAAAACATACACATTAGGCTAATTGGATTGTGTGAATGTTGGTCCTGTGATGGTCTGGTGAGCTGTCCAGGGTGTATCCCAACTTTGCCTGGTGTTGGCTGATATCGGCGCCAGCTTCTCTGTGACCCGAATAGCCACCCACAGTGGCTAATTGTGGAAAGGGTTGAATACCCCTGCCATATAGCACACAGTAGGCACTAGGATACCATAGAATGTGCTACTGTAGCATCTGCACCAGTCAATTTATGTATGAGTACACATCCATGCAGGATTCATAGTTTTATATCACTCTTTGAATAAGTACGTTTGATACCCATTTATGTCTCTGTAAAATAGAGAAAAATATAGTTTGACATTAAATTAGTAGCATTCAGTGAGCAAAAGCGACTTAATGCTGTGCACTGGCAGCTTGTTACTGGAAACTACAAACATGACTGGAAGGAGACAAAAAAAGCATTTTGCTGTTAGTCTTAGCTTGTTAAGAGTTGGATCTAGTGTTTATTTAAGGCAAACTATAACTGACAGTAGCATATTTAATCTGATGAAGCACTGTGGATTCACAGTCAGTGCTGAGATTGGAGAACATCTGTTCCCTCTTTGTTCTCTCTTATAGCAATGTTCTTCTTTACTTCTCTTCTCTCCTACTATGCCCAGTATTGATGTGTGGAGCAGGGTCCTCTCTAGTGGAGACTTTTCAGTGTACTTAAAAAGTAGGAGTTGGATTCTCATTAGCTGCTTGTTTGCTGACAGCTCCTGTGTGTGTAAGAGCTGTTGCAACACTTGCTGTGAAATCTTGCAAGGACCCAAGGGCACAATTATTGCATGTCATCGATAGACTAGTGGGAATGGATGACATAGATAGGCATGGTGCATCACTCTAGAATTCTACATGAACACACATGGCTACTGTACTGCTGTACTGCTGTTTTTAAAGTTCTTAAAAAATACCATAAACTCACCCTGTTCTTCAGTAAAAAGTCTGTTCAAACTCAGTGGTCTGTTTTTTTTTGTTTGTTTGTTTGTTTTTGTTTCTTTGTTTGTTTGTTTTTGTTTTTGTTTTTTTTTAACAAAGGTATCCCACTGCTGTTTCAAAATTGGTTCCAAATCATTATTACTTAAGACCACAAGGATAGCAAAACAGTGAAGTGTATTACCACTTCCTCATCTAGTCCTGCATTTAATAGGAGTGATTCACCATTTCTAATCAATTTTAGTCCACATCCAGTCTTCTCATCAGGATATTTTATTTTTTCTGTAGACGTTCATCTCAGTGTAAGCCATTCTGATAGAAGCAACAGTTTGGCATCCAGCAGCATAATCTATCAATAAACATACAGAAATAAATTTTTTTCTCATCTTAAGGTTTAATCATGTGCTTTAGTAGGGAGATAGCTTTTTTTATCTTTTCATCCAAGAGGAATGAAATTTCAATT
The DNA here is from genome assembly GCA_030014195.1 of Neosilurus mollespiculum. Lineage (NCBI taxonomy): Eukaryota > Metazoa > Chordata > Actinopteri > Siluriformes > Plotosidae > Neosilurus > Neosilurus mollespiculum. Next base: position 33,195,275 of record JAQMYF010000021.1, read on the forward strand.
TAGATTCTCAAACCCCTAATTTGATGACTCTATTTTCACATGAGTACATTGGCATGGGACATAGTCAAACAAAGAATGAAAATTAAACAGGCTTCATTACCCAACCTTATTTGGACCTAATTTTATAATTAGAAAAAGACTTCCAAGGCAATTACACCAATGGATATGTGGGCCTAATGTTGGAGAATAAAATGGAGTTTAAAGCACCACCTTGGCGATTCAACAAAGGAGCTGGTGGAACGTGATTGAAATGTCAGATTCCTCACTCCAGTGATTGTGTGTTTTTTGTGACTCCAAGCATCTAGCGCCTGAGGAGCTTTCATTAAACTGTAACTACTCAGGCAGTGAAGACGGCCACCAACTGCACTTTGAAGTTCTATCATGACAATAATGAGAAAAGCTTACTGTTGCATCTAATTCCATATTAAGCCCAATTAACCAACTGATATTTCAGTGCCTAGATGAAAGCAAGTTATTCCTGGTGGACATCCAGATGTTTCAGTACTCAATCCAACAGTTAGCCACCCGCAGTCAGTCTGTACTTTTCCTGCAATCTATAGAGCCTTATAAGATGATTGGAACCATATGGTTTCTGCACGTTACTAAAAGGTTTGTATAATGGCTTTATAATGATGCCTACTTATTCCTTATTTCTTACTTTAGTAGCTTTGGGGGTTTAGAATATTAAAGATTGGTTTATACCCTGATGACTTGTTTTTTATGTACTGTATCTTACACCTTTCATTGTGAATTTATATGGTAGTTTACCTCAAATGGCTTGACTGGAGTTGCCAAGGCTTACAATATGAGAACCACCCACAGTCAGTCCTCAGTGAGCCTGATTTCACCTGTGTGGTCATGAATTCTGTCTGTAGTTTGGTGATTGTGGATGGTGAAGCTCACCGTGATGGGTCTATAGTGGGGGCACTCACCTAAGGTGTGTGGGAGAGCCTTCACTAGGGAAATATTTCACTGCGTGGTAACCCCGTTAGGGTGGATTTAAACCATTAGCAACCACAGATTTTGTTAAGAGTGACAGCTTTGTTTGTGAATGACTTTACAATGAGATCCAAATCGACATGTTTGATGTTGTTTCTGGCAGGGAAAGATGCCTTAATTTGAACAAATGGGATGTATTTGTGTCAAGTAGCAATTGTTTGTATTTCGCACTGAAATTTAAATTAGGCTGGGGGAAACAAGCTTGAAGGAGCAAGTAGACCAGATAGAGGCTCGGACCTGTAACAGGCCAAGATGAACAGAAATTGGCACTTTCACTAGTAAACTAGCTATTCTTTCCCAGCACATGCAGAGTCAGTAAAGATTAGAGCCATGTTCTAAATTTGTTGACAAAACCCCATCCTCACAGCCAATAAAGACTCACACACACATACACACACACACACACACACATATTCACATACCAATTTGGTGCTAGTCTCTCCCCATGGCTGGAAGGATAAAAGGCAGCCCTTCTTAACCTTATTAGTGATCCAGGCTCCCAATCAATCCCATTGAGCTGCACAGTGCCTGGAAGGCCCATTTCTTCCCTGTTGTGCTGAAATGAAGCTGCCGTGGTCTGCTTGACAGGGTAATTAGTTTTAATGAAATAATATGGCCACTGTAGACAGCAATTAAAACCTGCTTTCATTCCACCCATTAGAGGAACTTAAGGTTTCACTTTCATTCTGTAGTGTTCCATAATGATCCCCAAAGCAAGAGCACTTAAGTGGTATCCTTAGGTCTCTTGTCTCTAAAGAGCCTGTTTCCTCATACAAGTGAGCCCCAAGTTGGCGAAGAAATAAAATGTTACTCTGTAACTTATTTTCTTCTTAGACATTATTTGTATAGGCAGCATGGTGGTGCAGTGGTTAGCACGTCCAACCCATAAATAGAAGGGTTTGAGTCCTGGGCTCTGTTTCTGTTTGGAGTTTACATGTTTTCACCATGCTTGTGTGGATTCCCTTCACATAGTCTTGTTTCCTCCCACAGTCCAAAGACATGCAGATTAGGCTAATAGGCTATTCCAAACTGCTCCAGGTGTGAGTGTGAATGCAAATGGTTGGGGTATGTTGGCCTTGCAATGGACTGGTAAGCTGTTCTGGGTGTACCCCGCCTTCACCCAGAGTCGCCTTGGCTCCAGTCTCCCCACGACTCTACAAGGGCAAAGTAGTTAGGCAAATGAATGACTGAATGACATAATTTGTCTGAGGTATGAACTCCTGGACTTTGTTTATTCACCCCATCAACACTGCCAACCTTTGCCACCCCAAACTTTTACTGGATCCTTTTTTTACTGAATGTTCCAGAAAAGCTGTGCTGACTGTGTCTGTGCTGACTTTGCATTTTCTTACCCAGACATGTTTATTCATTTATTAAAATAAAACTGCTTGATTGATCATCTCAAAGTGGATACTCTTAAATAAGGCTACTTATTAGCATAAAGTATGCAGGGTAAATGCAGAGTGGGAGTAACCGTAAAGAACAGAGTGAAGTAACAAATTCACCTTTAAGGGAAGTAGGTCTTTATCAGTCTTAATAAATCTGCATGCCAGCTTATCCTCATACAGCTTACCTTTAGGCCTGACACTTCATCTTTTAAAATAAAACTTTGCTATACACCAAACAGCACAGCTCTCATTGAAGCTGCAAGGATCTAAACCAAAGGTCAGCGGGGTGGAATGTTCAGATTTCTTCTTCTGGCAGGTATCCAGGCTGTAAAACCATAAACTATACCCTGTGTCTAAACCACAGTCTCAGCTGCGCCTTGTCTATGGTCAGCACATGCTCCCCTAATTCTAATTAGCGAATAAAAAGGAGGGATTGGGTATTTCAGGGGCATCAGATAAAGATGCACAATGCAAATGGCTGGAAAATAATAACCAATGTGACATGTAATTACAGAGACAGTATTCGTCATGGTAATAATAAACAAAAACATGGTTTATCATCAGCTATGATGGCTCCTCTACATCCAATTATCCATTTTAATTGAGAGGAGGTGATGGGTGTTAAATCTCGCCAGAAATGTGTTGTCTTATGGTTTCATCCAGCTTTTTTTTTTTTTTTTTAGGGTGAACACCACTGAAAATAACAAGCAATTGTGTGTCATTAAAAGCACTGGTGCATACACAGCGTGGTAGTGCTCTTTATAAAAATTTTTACCCATCAGCAAAATAGCTGGTTCATTCCCTCTACAGTGGACAGCCAGGACTCTCCACAGAAATACAGTTATATCAGCTGGCCTCATTTAGCACATTTGCGATGACTGGTCACTGATAAAAGTGTTTGAGTCCAGTTTCTCTGTGTAATTGTAGTCCAACAGAGAGTGATTTGTGCAGCTTCCCTACTATGGAAGGAGTTCCACTGAGTATTCTATTTTAGATTGCTATGCAATCAAGTGTTCAAGTTTCCTGACAAAGTGCAAAAGAGATGAGTTCTAATTACACCGTCTCTCCTCTCTTTCTCTTCAACCCCCCCCCCCTTTCCTCTCTCTTTCTTTCTGCAGCAATTTGGAAAAATTTTAGATGTGGAAATTATTTTTAACGAGCGGGGCTCTAAGGTAAGTCAGCTGGAAGAGCAGCTCTTTGTCACTTCATCCCTCTCTTTCCACACAGGTCCCCTCTCTCTTCATGAGTCGAGTAATTACAGCTCTCACGCAGCAGCCACAAAGTGACACACACACACACACACACACAAACACACACATGCACATAGTTCTGTGCCAAGCCACACTCGCTCAAAGGTAGCTGTGCACACAGACAACTGAGGGGTTTCAGCTAAATTAGTGTCAACTCACCCAGTTATAATTCAATGGAGTGTCTGACCAGTGCACAGTGATTCTCTTTTTAGAGCTGTCATACACTGATTTAAACTATCTTGTCTGTTTGGGACTTGGAAATCTCATGTATTAGCTGTTAGGGATATGTAAAAGCAGCCTTCTAGACAGGCACTCTTCCAGATAGAACTGCAGTACAATAAAGTACTCATTATCCAGGCAGAGTTGGTCATACCTGCGTTCCTCCCTCTGAGAAATAGCTTTTTTAAAACTTGTTCATTCATTTAGTGTAATAGTGTTAATTAAGAATTAAGATGATTAACATTATATGGTTTTAAATCTGCTAGCAGGATTAATCTTGCTCTTTTTTTATTATTTTGCCACCGTCTTCTGTGCATCATCTTTCAAAGCAATTTTTAGTCCATACATAGAGCAGTGTATATAAACAAAATGTGCTTCTTGTTTGTAGTGATTGTCCAGTAGCCATGATTTTATCTGATATTTGGGCTGTAACTAACCATACTTTTAAGCTATGGCCAAGTAGAGAAGATGAAAAAGTATCGGTTCTTGTGTGTGTGTGTGTGTGTGTGTGTGTGTGGGTGGAAGGAAGGCAAAGTTAAAGTACATGCCTTCTGTAATGTACATAAATAGATAAAAATTTGTTTGGTAAATGTATTAGTATTTTATTTTTGCTTTGTGTCTTTCTGCAATAATTTTTTACAAGTCTCTGAATCACTTGCTAACTGGAACCTACCTGTGACTAATGCTAACCATTTCCCTCTTGCAACTCGGCTTACAGTGTGTCTTTTCCTTTCTCTGTCTCTTTTCCTTTACTTCATACTTGCTTTATTTGTTTTGGCCACTCCTATCACAATCAGGGCTTTGGTTTTGTAACTTTTGAAACAAGTGCAGATGCAGACCGTGCAAGGGAGAAACTAAATGGTACAATCGTAGAGGGACGCAAAATTGAGGTGCTTTCCTAATTTCCTCTCTTCCTGCCTGCCTCTTTCTCTTATTCTGCTCTTCTGATACTCAACCTGATGCCTGCCCTCGCATGATGCATGTGTGTATTTGTGAGTTTGAATAAACATTGTGTTTGTGGGGTTAATGTAGTATGTTATTATATGGAATTATATGTATTATATGAAGAACGTACTGCCATGTATATTCTTAGGCTTACCAAGCCCATTTGGATAAGAATGTGTGAGGTTCCCTTTATTAATCCTGATACAGTACTAATAATACTGTCAAAAGCTGAATGTATTTGAAAAATATTTATGATCAGAAATGCTCCTTGATATACAAGTGCTCTAAATGGTTTCTGGTTACATCTTGGCCTCATATACATGTGCAAACTTGCTTCAGGAACTCTGAATTTTTTTGTAGCTGGATGCGAAACATATAAGTGCATGCCAAGCTTGGTATATGTTTAAATTAAGCTCATCTTGCGAAATCAAAGTGCTGCCAGTGATGTTTTAAATCTCAACTGTTTATCTCATGCAGACAGTGCTTATATCTCATATATGCCATATTCCCTAGGGTGCCTGCAGCATTATCTGTCTTTTTCCCTCTCTCTCTCTCTCTCTCTCTCTCTCTCTCTCTCTCTGTTTCTATCTTTCACATCCTCCCTTTCCACAAGCCTATTAAGATTTTCCATAGGGCAATTAAGATAATTCACATAATGTACAAACAATACCAAGGCCTATATATCAAGGGAAAGTCGAGGCCAGTTGTTTCCTAAAGCTAAATGACCTCCAGTGGCCCTGTGGAAAGGAAAGCTATTAACGCTAATTAACACGAGGGTGAAATACTAACATGGTTCTTGTTGCCATTGGCCATGTTTGAATTCCCACAGCAGCCCCCACCTTCGTAGAAGCTTGCGCTCTCTGTGCCGCATGCTGTTTAGCTGAGCTCAGACAAAATACTTGTTTCATCTTGAGGTTCAGTTTAGAGCTCATGATTACTGCTCTTGCCTTAAGGGCTACATTTGGTAATATGCACCTACACCAGGGGTGACCTATTTTGGTGGAGGGGACACAGTTTGATGATCCTTCTTGAATGAGGAGTCATTATCCCAAGGGGTCTCAAATATTTTGTAGCTTGGGAATCCTTTAGTTATATAATAAATCCTTCTCAACAGATGTATCATTATTATATTTTAATGATTATAAAACAGCCTCATTATTTCAGCAATAAAATTTATGACAACCCATTGTAAAATGTTAGATATTTATTTAAGCTGTAGTGTGTTTTACTCCAAGTTGCCATTAAGAATGTATAGAACTACTTGTTATTTTAGTTACTGAGGATTTGATTAGTCTCATTCAATACAATTAACAGGTTAATATTCTAAAAGAGGCTTAACTTGAATGGCAGTGGAGGCTTTAAGTGTTATGGATAGGTTTGCTACAGGGAATCTGAATCAGACGTCATTGTTTATTAGGAATTTGAATTAAACATGTATTTGACTGGATAACACATTTAGCTACTGTAAATCTGCATGATCACCTGTAATGTGCACATACAGCATTTTCTGTTCTTCACCACAGTGTGAGTCACTGTCTGCATGCTAGTTAACCTTTACCTTATTCTTATGTCTTGTAATACTGTGGGTCATATTTCCTACAGGTAAATAATGCAACAGCACGAGTAATGACAAACAAAAAAGTGGCTAACCCCTACACAAATGGTAAGTGATTTTTCCTCACCTCTCCCTTTTCCATGAGGCTGCATTCCTTCACATTTTACACAGCTCTAAATAACAGCCACATTTAAGTGCTTGCTGCCAGCACACAAGCAACTTTGTGACTTTTCCACCTATGCCACAACCCCTATCAAATTTATCTGGAGCTAGTATACAGAATGCACCACACAGAGAAGCTAGGGGTCACTCTGTACAATCTGCTTTGCCAAGCTTCATGCACCTCACAAAAGCTTATTGCTGTAGACTGGTAGAGAGGGAGAGCAATGAGAGACAGAGAAAGAAAACAGCATAGACCCCCCAGCACTGGTCTCGTCAGCCAATATGGAGAGAAAGAAGAGGCCATTTTACAGCCTCCATCCATCACTGACAGCGCACCAGATAACTTTCACTTCTCTCTCTCTTTCTCTCTCACGCCCCCCATCTCTCACACATCCTGCATCCCCCAATTTTCAGCCTACTCCAGTGCAACCTTTCTTAAGAATCTCTTCCTCCAGTATTCTGTGTTAATCCATTCCCTGCCCTTTCCTCTACTTTGACACTGCTTTGTTCTTTCATCTTGTCCTTCTTTACGTTTTCTTTTTTGAAGTATTTCCTTTTGTTGCTTGTTTGATCCCACTCAGAGTTAGACTAAAGAAAGTTTTCTTAAAATAGTTGCTAGGTTAAGGCATTCCAGCATTAAACATTGATAAATCACTCTTTGTGTGTTCTGTGTAGGCTGGAAGCTGAACCCTGTGGTGGGAGCTGTCTATGGTCCTGAATTTTATGCAGGTAAACTGATTCATCTTTCACAATTTTAAGCTTAACATATTATTCAGTAATTCCCCCTAACACATACTAGACATGTATTATTAGTAGTATAGTAGGGATGTAACAGACTGCAAATACATTTCCCAGAATTAACAGATAATGTGTTCTAATATATACAAATATAGTAAGTATTCA
>JAQMYF010000021.1:33215281-33226484 GCA_030014195.1 Neosilurus mollespiculum
TGTGTGTGTGTGTGCGCATGTTCTCACTGTGCTTGCATGAGTTTCCACTAGGTACTCCGGTTTTCTCCCACAGTCCAAAAAACATGCACAGTAGGCCTAGGTGTGAGTGTGAATGGTTGTATGGGTGTTGACCCTGCGATGGCCTGGCAAGCTGTTCCGGGTGTACATATGTGTATACATGTACTGTACATACATACATACACATACATACCACCATGACGCCTTTAATATCAGCATTAGCTTTACCTAAATCCTAAAATCCTAGATAAATCAGAATATTGTTTTTGAAGCTCTGTAGACTTTCATTCAACCTATGTTTTATATTCATAAACTTACTAAAAATGTATATTCATGTTTTAATGATTTATGCAATTCAACCAATAAGAACTTCTATTAATGTCTCTCAAAAAAAATTCTGTATAAGTAAAGGCCTGGCGAGCTGTCCAGGGTGTACTCTGCCCTCGCCCAGAGTCGGCTGAGATGGGCACCAGCATCCCCGCGACGCTAATTAGGATTAAGCGGTTCAGAAAATGAATGGATGAATGTCTACGTAAATATCACTCAGTCTAAGCTATTGGTTTGCACAGGTCCATGGGTCATTTGAGAAAATTCAGTTTTATTTTCTTCTCTTTTTTTCTCTTCTCTTCTCTAGTCACAGGTTTCCCATACCCAACTACAGGGGCAACAGTGGCATATAGAGGTGCCCATCTGAGGGGCCGAGGTCGTGCAGTCTACAACACGTTCCGTGCTGCGCCTCCACCTCCTCCCATCCCTGCTTATGGAGCGTGAGTCCCACTATCTTACATTTGGGTTCTGCACAATCCAACAATTCAACATCATTCCAAAGTCTGCAAAAAATGACGTTAACCTATATAAATTGCCCATTTATTTACAGGTAAATTAATTTGTACCTCAGTCAAATGATGAAATAAATCCCTCGCATATCAGCTTACATAAACATAAAAAATACCCTATGGTGTCAAAATGACAGTCAATATTTTTTGTTTTGCCCTGGATGTTTCCAGCTTTCTTGTTTTTATTTTGTGTGTGTGTTTTTTTTTTCCATAGTGTGGTTTACCAAGATGGCTTCTATGGTGCTGAGATCTATGTGAGTGCCTTTCCTCTGCCTTTTTTGTTGTTACTCTTTGCTCCAAATCTGTAAACAGACAGAAAGAAAACAGCACTTGTACAGGTTTCTGTAGTAGTGTCTCCATGTCATGACACTTCCAGGGTCATTAGGATGACACCCTTGCATGCCCTGCAGTGGCCTGTTGGAGGATTATACCGTCCATGAGCAACGCTCTCCAGTATTGCTACTTCGTCTTATCTTTCTGCTCTGGCTGAACAGCTGCTGCTGAATCTTTCATAAGGCTAGGGTTAACAGAGGTGGCCTGCACAAATCCACTAGGAGAACCCTTTCATGGTCACTGAGAGCCTTGTCAAGGTCTCCTATACATGTGCTTCCTTCCCATGGTGACACACTGAAACGACACAAAATAAAATTTTGTTAGACATGCTCTCCCCTAAACCAAACACCCCCTGCCCCTTCCCCCCCGTTTCTTGGCTTCTGACTCATCTGTATTTCTTCAGCTGCCAGAGTTGATTGATTTTACTGTGAGGAGGTCCATATCATGTTAGATAAGCTGGCTGCTTGAGTATTTTTGTTTTGTTTTGTGAAGCACATTCTTATCAACTCCTCTCAGTTCATATAAAATTGTAGCCAAAAATTCTCCCATTCAATGCCAGGCCTATGCCCAAGCACAATTATTTTTGACAGGATGTCAGAAGGCATTAGACAGTCAGGTGATCAGAGAGAGTGAGAAAACATGCCTCCTTTCCCAGGATTATGTCACTAGAGGGAAAACGGGAAGAAATTCAACTTTCAGATTTAAAGAAAGGAAAAGGAGCCAAGACAGAGTAATGATGCCCTTTCCTGCATGTTATGTTATGGGCAGATCTATAACTGTAGATATACACAGTTGCTTTAACATTTACATAATAGCTAAATGTAAGCAGAGAACCTGAATGGGGTGCTAAAGAACAGCAGAACCACCACATAGTCTTTACAAGGTTCTTACCGTGGCCTGATTTCAGTTTCTGCATTGCTGTGCATCTCTTGGTCTACACATGACTGTCTGACTTTAATCCAAAACTGAAAAACGAGAGAGCATATATAATTTAGTGTTGCATCTTGTATCAGAGGCTACTCTCAGTCTGACATACTTTTTGCCACCACCACTATAATATATAGAAGAGATGTCAGGACTGCAATAGGAAAGTGGAGATGGAAGAGGCGGGGTGTTTCATTTAAGTAGACACTTGGATAAACACTTACATGACTAAAGATACTGGCTCCCAGCAAGCAAATTCATTCAGTGTCTTTACAACGAGGCATATTTGTATTGCGCTTGCCCACAAACTTGTTCATAACACATGGTTATCAGCTGAAACCAGCTGGATTGCTTATCTTCTTTGGTGGTTAATGATCACGGCTAATGATATTAGATGCTGCTTGCAGCATGCCTATTAATAGCGGACTTATGTGGAACAATTAATGGCTTTGTCAGATGTCATCTAATGCTTACACAAGCAATATTTAGTGTCTGTCATGCTTTGGCTTCTGTTGAGCACATTTCCTGTCAGGACAGCTCCCCAGGGCGTCATGCCAAAGGATTCGTATTGGCCAGCCACATTAATTAAAAGGTCTCCCAACACCCTCAGCCAAATCTTTCATTTGGTTTCATTCACAGTAAGCAAGCATTGACTGCTTTTAAATGTTTATACCAGATTCCCACTTAAAATGCTGATCGATAGGCACCCAGTGCTACAATTTGGATTGATTGAATTGATGCTGTGCAGACAGGAATGTAGCAGGTAGCATGGCTATCGCTGCACACAGAATAGATACGTATACGTGCTTGATTAGTGCACTGTGCAACCCAATGTGCAAAGCCCTGCATTTCTGTTAGTAAGAAAGCTGTAGCTGGCTATTACAGATTCATTTTTTGTGCTCTCTTTGTTCTGTAAAGGCTAGCTCATGCATATATGATTATTTCACTTGCTTATTTATTAAATTTATAGCTAATGCTTTCTACTTCCTGTGTTTGGACAGGGTGGTTATGCGGCATACAGGTATGCCCAACCAGCCGCAGCAGCTGCAGCAGCTTACAGTGACAGGTAAGAGTCTTCCCTTTCTGTCCCAGGACATTATTGCTTATTGCTTACATTTGCTGTCCTCAGTACAATTTCTTGTGTTTAATTCTATTTGGAATCGTAGCAGATGTCCTCACATCTGGTATGTTTCCAGTGATGTAGCTTTACCTTCTCCCAGTGCACATTAGTACACCAATAAGTAAATCATCCACATAAAGATGTTACCATTTGAAATTCCTAGTATGTTTGAACTGGAACAATAATTATTGTCTCTGCAGAATTTGACTGTGAGTCCTGTCTTTCTTCCACAAAGCTACTCTACACAGCAAAATGTTTTTACTGAATAATGCTCTTAGATAAGTAATTGAATGATAATCTGTAAAGTTAAGTGGTTAATCAATATGTTTGTCTCATAAGCAAGAAATGAAACATGACCTTGGCTTCCTGAAAATAATCAACAGTGGGGCCGTGTGATGCAGCCCTTGATAGTTTTTTATGACCATCATATCCCAAAGTGTTGTACTCCTCTTCCTCTACCACAAAAAAATCACTAACAATTACATCTTTACTTTTACTAATTCATTCATTCATTCTTTTGCTGAACTACTTAATCCTTCTGGGACTGTGGAAAGACTATCTCATCAAGCTCTGGGTGAAGATGGCGTACACCCTGAACAGTTTGCCAGTCACACACACAACCATTCACACTTGCACTCACACCTAGGGGCAATTTGAAACAGCCAATTTGCATAATGTGCATGTCTTTAAACTGTGGAGAAAACCGCCCTTGCCGAGCCTGAGACTGCAACCCAGGACCTTCTTGCTGTAAGGTGGACATGCTAACCACTCCGCCACCATGCTGCCCTCTTTTACTAATGTATGACATATTGTACTTTTAAAGAGTAGCAGAATTGGTCATCCTTACAGCATAATTAGCACGTAATGTAATAAATTTAAGTGATAAAGAGCTTATTTTAACATAAATGACAATAAAAAGCACTATACTGGGCAATTTTATCCCATGGATTATTGACGGGAGCTGAAATAACACGAAACAACCATTTTTCCTTGGGCCAGGTTGTCCAGCACTAATAAACAATCAGCAAGCAACATTTTAGGTGACAAAATTCCTCGCATACTAAAGGCTCTCAGCTTTCACTGGTTTCTTTTGGTGAGGCCCTGCTCCCATCCGTTGTCATCCTTTTACTTTTTATGAAGGAATTCCATATGAACAGCATACGGTTTTAGACATAAAAGCTTGGGCTTCATGCCAAGTAGTTCTGCCTGGAGGTCATGCCAATAGCAGGTCGGGTTTAAGTGGTCTTTGCAGACTAATGAATTGCATCCGAAAGAAAATGTAAGGCCTGTGCCAATGTTATGTTATGTTTTTCAGCCAATAGGACAAAAGAAAGAATTCGCATCACTAGCAGGCCTGGAACAACCAATGAAGAAGGCAACATGTCACTGCACATACCTAGTAGTAGTAGTAGTAGCAGTGTTGCAGCATTCACACGTACTTGACAAAAGGCAAGGACTGACATTGCCTGACTAAATCACTGATGTGATTGTTTTAAAGAGCTATGTATAGAAATTCACCAAAGGTACCCTTTAACTTTTTGTATTTGTATTTTATATGAAACTTTCACAAGACATGCTAGGTTGTGTTATGACTTAGAATAATGCAGTAATAAACAGCCATTTCTCACCAGCATCTATTTGATGACCCAAAAAAATGCAGTTTGTCATGTTACCAAGGAGCCAGAAAGTGCTTCTTTCCTTTGTTAAAAAACTAACCAAAAACACTGACACTTGAACTCCTTCATTTACATGCTAAACATCTCCTAACAGAAAGGATTATCATAGAAATTGTTATATTCGTTAAATACATTATACACCACTGTCAGAGACTTGCTGTTATGGACAGCATGTTTAATCAACAGTACTGTAGTCTAAATTGTTTTGTATCTGAATGAGTATGCACAAAGCACACTATTTCCTCCTCACTGCTATTAAATTAGCACACAGCACAGTGTTCATCTGACCAGTCTCTGTCAAGGTTAAAATATGAAAATAAAAATCTAAAAATCTCATTTTGTTTTGCCTTTTAGTATGTTTCCACATAGTACTACTAAAACTATGATAAGGGTGTAAAGACACACCATTACCCAGCTCTTAGGCTCTGTACCTGCTTGTTCTGGGCGCTCACCTGTAACCATCATGTTTAAAAACATTTTAATAGTAAACCATAATAATCTCATTTTAGTTGTTTTTTTTTTCCCTAGGTTCTTATTCAGTATATACTTAAACAATTATGCGTCTCAGGCTCAGTGGATGTGAGTAAATTGAATAGTCCCCTGGATGTTCTCTCTGAGGAACTATTCAGCGACATCCACCTCACCCTCAGGGCATAATTGATAACTAGCATCTCTAATACATACATACATACATACATACATACATACATACATACATACATACATACATAACCTTGCATCCGTGAGCTTACTTCCCACAGCTTTGGCCACTTATCTCAGGACTGGAGGGATGCACGTGTGTGTGTGTGTATGTGAGGGTGGGATGTGTGTTTGAGGAGCTGGGTGGTGCTGTGTTGTCAGTAATTTATCTGGGACCTGTGGGGACCCTGTCAGGTTGGATCAGGGCAGGCGCTGGTTTAATCTGGGTGAGATTGAGCGTGTCAGTAGCGATAAGGCCTAGCCCTGCCCACTAGCCTGAAGAGCACAGATAATGTAAGATTTATCAGAGGCAAGCGCTGATCCACATCAGAGCAGGTGAAGAGACTGGTGTTCTGCTGCAGTGATTTCAGTCGCCTCTTCTCTTCACGCTCTCATTCCTCCAGTTGCCTCTTACTCTATCATTCTGTCCTCCCACAAGCCTCCTTCTAAAAAAAGAAAAGTATTTCTGCTGTATTCTCTTTATTATTTAACAGATCTGCTCAGTGTGATATTTATTTATTTTATATTTCATGGAGTAGATAACTGGTGGCAACGTGTTATAGCTGCAAAATCAAATTTCATATATTTTGTTTTACTTACCCCAGATGTAGTGACTCTATAATGTATATGGTGTATTCAGTTTTGAACTGAAACTGCAAGGCTAACATAGCTAACAAGTAACAGAAGCTTATGAATGCCAATTAGTAGCTTAGAGACTGCAAGCCAAAATCATCAAACATTTGCCTCAAACCAAGGCAAATAGATTTGCCTTTGGTTTCTGATCCTGTGTGACACTTTTATGTATGACTGAATTTATAAATATTTGATTTACATGTTTCAAATGAAAGGAAAACCTCTGTTATGTTGTGTATTTTGCTGCTGGGTTTTAAGTCTGCTTGTCCTCTTAGAGGGAAAAGTCAGTGCAAATCAAGGAAAAAATATTATTGGCTGATGACTTTTATTCTGTGATGAAGCATTTCTAACTAGTTGGTAGTGGTCTCTTCCCAGATGATCCTACCCTCAACAACAGGACGTGGCAGCTTACTAAACAGTTTATTGAGGATAAAATCAGTGTACTGTAAATTATATGATCTGGTGATCTTTATAGTCACCAGATTTTAACTCCATTAAAAAAAACACTTATGCCAGATTTTGTAGCAACCAGAACATGTCATGAAAGCACCAGTGAAAATCTTTAAGAACAGTGGTGTTCATGGCTTAAGTACACTTACAGAAAATTTATTTCAAGAATCTCACCTCTTCCTTCAGTTTGTATTGGCTCTAACTTGTGCTTATACAGTTGTTAGAGTAAGTTTCAGTTTTCAGCCATTTGCAGTTGTGTTTGTGGATAATTACATGTATGACTTAGATTTATATATGACTTAGTCTGAACATGTAACTGGAAGCAATTCAGTGATGTCCTCCATGATGCTAATTTTTGTTTATTTGCTGATGGCCACATTGTTCTCGTTTTCATTATTTTCGACATCAAGCTCCATTGCTCCAATAACCAAAAAAACCCTACATTTTGGCAGCAAAAATGTTTCAGTCGATTGACTAAAATTAGCTAAATATATACTTAGCACTGACTTCTTTTTTTGCAAACCATTCTTTAATGAACTTAATATGAACACTTTCACGAGTAAAGGAACTTGAACATGTAGAACTTACACGAACACAGGTGGCAATGTGTTTAAGACTCATAGCACGTTCCTATCTCTTTACCTTAAGCAAAATGATGTTTGTAAATCATTTACTTTGTGAAATGATGAATGCATGCACTCCTGGTAACTTGTATTTTGGTATGAAGCTTTAGTGGTTTACCTGCTGATATTTTACAGGTTAACATTAATTTGTTCAGAATGGCCAGGCTCCATATTGACCTGGGGATTCCCAGGTGAACCGTATACAGACGCTAAAAAATCCTGCATGACAAAAACCTGGTCAGATCCGATAGCATTTCCATTTAAAATAGCCATGTCTGGGCTAAGGATTTCCCCCCGTCTTCTCTTTTCTCTTCTCTCTTCTGCCCTTAGCCCTGGCCTTGCACTGCCTTATCTGCTCCCCACAGGCCCTAATTTGCAAGCGTGTGTTGAGGAAAAGTAAACAAATAAAGAAGGGAAGTGTTGGAAGTAAATAAATAAATAAGTGAACAAGTGAGGCCCATCTTGGAGGAATTAGTTCCAACCCGCCAACAATGAAAAGAGTTAGAGAAACAGCCATCCCCAGTGCAGGCTGGGCAAACAAGGCAGGGCAGAGGAGCATGGCCAGAATGAAAAGGACTACACACAAACAGACTGTCTCTCTCTCTCTCTCTCTCTCTCTCTCTCTCTTCCAGCTTCCCTCCTGTTCTTTTTATTCATTTTCTCCATTCGCATGTCCCACTCAAATTAATAACATTTACCACATCCTGAAAAAGATAAATGCTTACTACTTTTTTGACCTAAACCCCAATGACAGCAAATGTATTTTCCACATACTTGTAGAATTCTCACAAGATATCTAGAAAAAAGGAATAATGAGAATTAAAAAAATAAACTGTCCAGTAGTAACACATCTCTTGAAATGTTAATGGACACCTCCATGTTCTCTCCTCTTTATAGCTATGGCAGAGTCTATGCAACAGCAGACCCTTATCACCACACAATTGGACCTGCAGCCACATACAGTGTGGGCACTATGGTGAGTGGTGCTTTCCGAAACACAACTGTTATCGCAAACACACAAATAGTCATCTATAAAGTTTTATGATGTTACTTGGGGCTCAAATTATATGATCAGATAACAAAGAAGCTAGATATTTCATTCTATAAAGATATGGCGTAAAAACAATACTAAATTTAATGAAGA
The DNA here is from genome assembly GCA_030014195.1 of Neosilurus mollespiculum. Classification (NCBI taxonomy): domain Eukaryota; kingdom Metazoa; phylum Chordata; class Actinopteri; order Siluriformes; family Plotosidae; genus Neosilurus; species Neosilurus mollespiculum. The sequence continues at coordinate 33,223,738 of JAQMYF010000021.1, forward strand.
AAATGTAATACAAGTATGAAGTTAGGGTGGTTGTGAATTTTATTTTGTGATTGCAAACACAGCCTATGAACCTGACAACAAAGAATATTTACTCATTTTACTCATCTTCCCAGGTATGTATCAGTTTGAGTAGAATAATTGAACATTGAATCTCAGTTCCCTATCAGTGGAAAGGGGATGTTCTGTCTCACAGTCTATATTGAACTAAACTTGATTCATTCTGTCAGATTTATGACTTAAGTCCAACCCATTTTACTTTCCATATGAGAGCACTCAATTTGTGGTGAGGATAGTTGTTCTTTTAATGTTTGTTTTTAGCTAGCTTTGCAGCTAACATCAAAGATGAAAAATGCTAAAACTCCAATCCATGCAAACGAAACACTTGTTTTTTGTTTTTTTCCGGTTACGTGTAGGGATCTTTCCCAAGATTTATGACTATCAAGCGCGTGCCGCAGCGTGCCAAGGGATATTAAAGAATAGCAAAAGATATAGAGGGCAGGAAAGACCAAAAAGATTTCATTGCATTCACCTTCCCATGCCCATGGGGTTTATTGGACAAACACTATGCCTAAGACAAATGGCTGGAATTTACCAAGCCGACATGCGTGTGATTCTCAAAACAGTATTATTCCCCAGTGCAGCTGCTAGCTAAAAGCTTTCATTAATTAAGACCATTTTTTCCTCTTCATTTACTTAATTAAAACTGTGGCCTGTGTTGAGTTTTTTCCTTCCTTCTTCCTCTTCCTTTTTAAAACTTCCTCCCCTTTTTCATGACCATAATTTGTTCATCCCAAGCACAACAAATCAGCACATTTGGAGCTGGATATTATATAGGGCATTAGTAGGTCTTTACAGCTCTGATTAGTGCACAGAACAAACTGGTAGCGACTAAAGGAGTCGATAGGAACAGCCACTAAATCTCCAGCCATGGAAATTAACATAATTTAAGCAGATTTGATCATCAAATCTCAAAATTTAAAAGTGAGTTTAATAATGAGTCCCAAAGAGGGTAAAGTAAGTTAGTTTAACCTCAATCTCTGAGAGCAGAATTGATGAGAATTCATGCCAAGTTTTGAAGCATGCATGTTTCCTTTAGAAAGGATGGAGACGGAGGCTTTGAAGTTGATACACTGCGTCTGAGCAGCAGTCCAGCTAAAACAGAGCAGTGAGAAAGTGCTTAATATACCCCAGGACATCTCTGATCAAATAAACCTGAGGACTAGAGAAACTATCCTCTGGGCAGAACAACTATATTGAGCCTTTAAAGAGATCCATCTCTTTCTTGCTCTCTGTGGGTTTGAAGAGAGTTGTTAGGCCAGGATAAAGCGTTTTAATCATGTTTATAAAGCTGTACATCATTTAGTGTTGCTGGACTTTTTTTTATGTAATAAGATATATGTTTTGACTCAGACTGAAGACGAACTGCTTTTGTCACTACCTTGTTAAACTTCAAGTGTACTCTAAAGTATAATCAGAAAAACAGCCGTGGAATTGAACTTGCAAAGCAAATAAATGATTTAGTATGAAAAAGGAAGAAGAATGGAAGAAAACAGAACCCAAATACTTTAAACTGATTGGAACCTTTTTTTTTTCATCTTTGATGTTGCAGGCTAGCCTATACAGAGGAGGGTACAGTCGCTTCACTCCATACTAAAGACAGAAAATTCATCCCCAGACAAAACAAAAAGCAAACAAAAATGCAAACAACCCACCTTCTCCTTTTCCTGGGAAACTAAATAGAACAAAATGCTTCCAGGTTACCACCGATCCCACCTTGTACAACCTTTCAAGTCAAACCTCTTAACATTTGTGCAGTTTTTTCGTGTTTTCTCCAGGATGTGTGTGTGTGTGTGTGTGTGTGTGTGTGTGTGTGTGTGTGTGTGTGTGTGTGTCACTGTTGTATTGATTTGAAATCTATTTTGTTTCTATTGAAATGCATGGGCCATGGCAGGAAGGGCTGAATGACAGCTTGTGGGGAGGAGAGATGCTGTTCAATGAGCTTTCTCATTTAGTCTGTCCTTAAATTTATGGGCATGAGCTCAGCTGATTTATGTTATGAGGGAGTGAAGGGAGAGGGCCTCGCACTGACTTTATGTGTATTACTCAATGGGACTGCACTAAGCTACATGTGCAAAGCAACTATCCAGCCAGAGAAACAACTATCTTTAATCTCTTCTATTGGTTGACTGATCCAAAAAATAAGCCATCTGGTTGTATCACATCTTTCAAATTTTGGATTGGTACGAATGATACAAACACTAGGAATATATCGCCACTGGATTGTTTTCCATTTGAAAGTAATGCTAGACCATCAGAGTTATTATGCCTTTCTCATTTTAGCCACTTTTCTGAAGTAATTTTGGAGAGAATAGACATTTTTAGGGCTCTGTTTCGAAAGCCAATTTGCTCCTTGTGAAACAGTAACTAAACTGCCCGTATATTGAATATGGTACATCTGTTATAATATTTAAATTTCTGTATTCCATTAAAGAAAAACTTATTGGTACAGCTCTCTCCTCACCTTCCAGAAATCAGTGCAATGTCTTCAGGCCACTTTTTACCTTTTTATTAAACCCGTATTCACAAATCCTTGCTCATGTCAATGTGAAGTTAAAATAATTTACTGCTGACCCAAATGTATTCCATTGCTACAGAGTGGCATAATATTACAAGAAATATAAATGCAAATCTTTTTTTTTTTTTTTTTTTTTTTTTTAAAGTTTTTTTTGGGGGGGGGGGGGGGGGGG
>JAQMYF010000021.1:33265754-33278974 GCA_030014195.1 Neosilurus mollespiculum
TACATAATAAGGAGTTACCAAGACAATCCACTGTCTATACCACTCAGGTCAGGGTCATGGGGAAAATTGGAGTCAATCCCAGATGACTTTGAGTGAGAGGTACGCTAGGTTGCCATTCTGTTCCAGGGCAAACACAGCATTCACTCTTACATTCACACCTGTGGGCTATTTCAAGTAGCTAGTTTACTTAATGTCAATGTCTTTGGACTGAGGGAGTAATCTCGAAAACCTGGAGGAAACCCCCGCAAGTACAGATTCAAACCCAGAAACTTCTTGCTGTGAGGCAACAGCACTAACCACTACACCAAAACAGTTAAACCTTCTGTACTGTTTGGGGTCCATCCTGTATACATTTTGACTACATCAAATTTGTTCTGGGGTCATTTTGACCCAAACATTAAACGTAGTTTTGCTGGCATCGGTTTTGCTGACTTTTTTCTTCCATTATTGTTTTTATTCTTAGAGTAAATTAGCATCATCCCCTATTAGTGGTATAACCTCCTTACCATTTATGTCATATTGAATCCCACAGCACAGTTTTGCTGGTACATGCACACATGCACACCCATTAACACAGACACATGCACTCACCCTCTCTTTGTGAGCACAAAATTGTCCATCTTGAATGACGTAGACCAGGCTGCCCTGACTTTTGTTTCTTTTATCTTAACTGTACTAGAGTCTTGTAGGGTCATGAAGCCTTTATGTTTTTTGTTTTTTGTTTTTTTTTTTTTGTTTTTTTTTTGGGGGGGGGTTACCTCTCCTGCCCTTGTGTCTTATGGGGCCATCAACCACTACCCTTCCTTGCCTAAACGCATTACAAGGCCATCAACCACTGTACCTCCTTGCCCTAGTGCCTTGCGAGGCCATTAACCCCAACCCCTTCCGGTCCTAGCGCCTTGCGGGACCATCAAGCCCTACCCCTTACTGCCCTAGCGCCTTGCGGTGCTGTCAAACCCTACCCCTTACTGCCCTAGCACCTTGCGGTGCCGTCAAACCTTGTCCCTCCTGAAAGTGTTGATGCTTGCTGGTTGTACATAGTGTGAATTTGTATAAAATGGGCTGTGGATACAGAAACTTCCTTGTGGTGATTTGTATTAATATCCTCAAATTAATATTTCTAAATTCAGTGTATATTACAGGTGGAAATTTATTTTGAGAATACAATTTTACACATGGAATGTGTTGAGAGTGGGTACTGCCACCCTTCAAGACTGAGTGGTGAGTTGGATGTCCTCAGTTACATGTTTATTTGCCCAATTATTTAGTGTTAATTAAGTTGGAAGCCTTCGCCATCAAGGCAGAACAGTAGCATCTGCCATTCAGTCAGGGGGATTGAGCAACTAAGCCTGTGAATCCAAGACAAGGGGGCCAGTTTCAACAGCAAATACAGCAAAGAAAGATGCATGCATGACTTTAGTGGACCAGTTAATGAAGTGATGTGAGGAGGGTAGGCCAGAGGGACAGGACAAAGTGCTGGCATCTGGGTGTGCAACCCATTAAAAGAGACTATTCTGTTGTTTGAACACCCATAAAAGGTTCATTAAAAAAAAGGGAGGCCTCCTTTAACACTTCCCTGTTGTGTACTAGCTATTCCCTAGTTGCATGAGGGTGACCATAGAGCAAGACTGGCCAATAAATGTTTTATAGTTGTACAGTCACAGGGCAGTTTCCCCACTCTCCCCTCATCCCAAGGCTCCAATCGGCTGCAATTAAAAGGGAATCATGCGAGTGGAACAATTGGCCGAATGCACCTTAGAGATCCCTCGTCAAGAGAGAAGGGGACCTCTAATGGTTTTTTAATGTAAATATTTGTTGACTTAACTGACGGGCCACAGGAACGTTAAAATCTGATTGAGGGAGCCCAAGGAGTTCTTCCATTGCAACTGCCTTTGCCAAATACAATTATGTCGAACACAGAGAAACTTTTAATCATTCCTGTTTTGTTCCTTTCAGAAGTGCTCTCCCTGGAGTGCTTCTTAATGTTTAATTCTGCCATGCTGGACAAAAAGAGGGAGGGTGTCATTCTTTCAGGCCCCGGGCAGCCAAGAGTCATGTTAGCAGACCTCCATTAGAGCTTAGCTGTAGGAGGGGCCAGAGGTCACCTAAGACCTTAGTCACTCAAGCAGCAAATACCCCTTAAGGTTTAGAGGAGCCTGAGTATCTGGCTGTCAGTCTTTCCCTGTCTCCATCTCCCCTTCCCTCTCGCTCTCCTCCTTGCTCTTCTTCAGCTTCACTCTCTTTGCTCTTCTTGACACTGCAGTGCCGCACCTTTCCATGGTGTGCTCAGTAGAAATGAAGATGATTCTGGAAGAGTTGTGGAGTGTTCCAAGGGACTGAAAAAGTATTACTTCCATGCATTATCTGAACCTTTGCTTTCCCACTATGGGGATGTGCTGCTAAATTCCTAAAGATACCCCCTGACAGATGATGCCATTTCAAGCTAGCCCTAATGCCAAAAGATGTAACCTGTAATATTCAGTCAAACAATAAAGCCCACAATTTGATAAATGATCTGCTCATATAATGTGAGCGTCAAGCTCATTTAAGCCTTTTCACCCAATATAATCTGACATCAGAGGCACAAATGGAGTGAGAATTACTCTTTATATTAGATTGGGTGTGAATGAAATGCCAGTTTAATACAGCAAGGGTTAATTCAACAGTGGTAATTTTACTGTGTGCAGAGCAATTTTAACATATTGCAGTCTTTGGCTATTACACATTCAGAGGCAGGCTGCAAAAATGAAGGATTTTGATTGCAAGTCATTAGGCGAGATAGGGTGAAGAACAGGCATGGGGAGTTCATGTAACACTCTTTCCCTCCTTCATCTCTGACATAGGCAAGCAAGAATTCAATCTTTAATGTATAATAAAACATCATAAAAATTAAACCCACAAGATTTTGTTTTAAAATGCAGCAGTACATTTAGGTACATTCGGCATGAAATTTTTATGTTGCCAGCAGGCTTCAGAAGTAGATTATTTATTATATATTGGCATATGCTAATAAATATGCCTCAACATATTCAAAGTGCATGTCAAATTAAAAATTGATATTGCTTGTGGCCGTTAGACATAGAATATGCATGCTGAGCTGTTACAGGCGTTCAATACTGGCAGACTTCTTTCAGGGGTTGCAGTCCAACCTGCAGACCTGCACATCTCTCCCACTGCAGGACAGCAAACTTTACCAGATTAAATCAGCAGTTTAGTGCATTTACATACACCAGCCCCAATCATCTTAGCTTGGTCTCCCCAGTGAATTGTTGGTATTTAATCCTGTATATAAGGATTTCTTGGTGATACAAAGATTGGCGAATGAAGGTCTTGTACATTATATATTCCTTATCTAAAGCAATTCAGTGTTATTCCCAGGTGAATACTCTGGAGGAGACATAATTAATAATCATCATGCCGCTCCTTCTAGATTGCTTATTAATAAACTCCCATGAGATTTAGAGTTTAATTGACAGTAAATGGAGCCAAAACCAAAAATAGCCACTTTTGTCTCATTTGTCTCTATGATTCATTAAATCATACCACAACAGTTAAGTGTAGTGTTTCATTGTTCTACAAATTAATGACGAAAGGTTGTTTTAATACTGATGATGTAGGTCTGTGTATGTGTCTCAGATATCATCTCAGATTAGAAACATCATTTAGTGTTGGGCACTTGTCTTTTCAGGCATCTCTCCAATTCTTCCAGTTATCTGGTTCTGTAATGAATAAGATCTCTATGAATATAATGTGCAGAATTGAGAGCTCTTGTGGTTAGGAAGTCAGTGGCAAACTTACAGCCAGGGGCACATACAGCCAAGTGTGCCATCCAGTGGCCATCCTGCAGAAATTGAGCCTCGGTGATGAATCCTGCAAACCTGCCTGTGGAGTTGTATTTACATTCAAGGCTGGAACATGCTTGATTTAGCAAGTCAGCCAATTACCAAGCCTTAATTGATTAAATAAGGCACTGAATGCCAGGAAACATTGAACTGCTACATGAGAACACTTCAAGATTAGAAATGCTCACCTTTGTTACTAAAAATATTGGAATCATGAATTAATTGCTCTAATATCAAATTCAATTGTTTGCATATTAAATGAAGTTGAAGTTTATTTTCTTAACTATGGTTTATACCTACAGCTTGGTTTTGTGCCTCAGCGTCAAGTCACATTTAAAGATATGCAGAATCACTGCATATTTAGTCTTTGAGAAAACATACAACTGCCAAAACAAAAAGTATGCTTGCCTTCTTTAGCAGACTTCAATGAAATCTTTAGAATATTGATAGAGTGAACTGATGGAGTAAAGCTTAAAGTCAGAGTACCTAGAGAGAGGCTTCCTAAAGCAGTCAGTTCCAGGTATCTTCACACAAGCCTACCCTGAGCGAGTAGGGAATTGATGGCACTCAGCAGCCCCTGGAAACAGATGCCAGCACACCAGCGAAGGACTTCAAGGACTAGCCGTTGACAGGTGAGCCACTCCAGCGAGCACAAATTGTCCTCTCTCCTCTGAAAAGTGCTTAGCTCGTCTTCTGCCAGGCCTAGGGAGGGGTAATGGCTGTTATATGGGTGGAGAGTGATGGAAATAGGTTACAGCTGGAGCATTTTGCTGGCTTTTGCACCAAGCTTTTAGCGCTTACTCCTCCTGCTATTTGCCTCCTTTCCCCCCCACGCTATGGCAACAGTACAGTCGGAAAGGTTCACAATGCAAGACTGGCAATGAAGCAGAGAGGCCAAAGGATCATGCAGAGGCAGCTCAGCTTGTCGAACTCAGGGCCACTAGGGCAAGTGAAAAGCAGAAAAACAGAGCTCTGTATCAAAAGGAGACGAGAAGATGAGCACGGAAAGGATGTGAAAGGGCAGGAAAGTAGTGAAGGGTCAGATGAGCTCAGATGAGTGGAGATAATTCAGCAGCCTCAGTAATAATCTAAACTAAATCTTCTAAATAAATCTTCTGAAATAAAACTAAGTCTGAACTAAACTAATCTAAATAATCTAAATGCAGGCTAGAGAAGAAAAAAACAAGTTGAATATCTTTGGCTCAGTATGAAAGCAAAGAGTTGCAGGAACTGACCAGCAAGAACTTCAAGATCTTTTACTCATCTTAAACCTGAATTATACAATTAGATCATTTACATGCTTCAAGAACACTCAGTCAATGTAATATTACTGTAGAAATTGTTTGATTTTTTTTTTTTTTTAGTCATAAAATACAAAGAAGGGAAATTTTTGTGATGCTTAAAATATACTGTCATAAACTGTATCTAAATGTAAAAGTTTAAGTTTTTATAATGTGCAATTTACTTTCTTCAGTTGTACCTCAACAGACAGTGCTTCAGAATGCTCCCCAGTGGGAATCACTGACCGGCTGAATGACTGTCCCAAATGAAATGTGAAAAGAAACATATTCAGAAACAGTTGCTCTTATAGACACAGATATAGTATAAAATGATGCAAGTGGATTAATATACAGTAGATTCAGTACCCACATTCAAATTTCCTACTTGTCCATACAGAAAAAGATTACTCACTTACTCACTATCTCAGCAAAGGCGGTACACCCTGAATTACATTTTGAACAGCTTGCCAGAGAGTCACAGGGCAACACACACAACCATTTACACTCATACCTAGGGTGAATTTGGAACAGCCAATTAACCTAATATGTAAGTTTTTGGATTGTGGGAGGAAACTGGAGTATGTCCGCAAGCACTGCGAGAACACGCACACTCCACCCAAAAACGACCAAGGCCTGAAATCGAACCCAGGACCTTCTTGATGTAAGGTAGATGGACTAACCACACCGTGCCGGCCAGAAAAAGATTTGCATACTGAAATATTTGCTACATTTGGTGGCATTTGTCATTTTTATTCCTTGCACATTTAATTGAACTGTTATATTGAAAGAACATCTGTGATATTAGCTACTCTCATATTTCTTCTGAATTGATTGTCAATGAGCCAGAAGTATCAACTCAATGGACTCGATTAAAATATATATATATATATATATATATATATATATATATAAATTATTTGTGTGTGACACTTCATACACCTGTGAAATAATGATCTGAAATATTTTGTATTAATAGAAAAAGAAAGAAATGCAATAAAATGCATGCTATATGACCACGAGCGCACATTGGAAATAGAGGCTTAATTAGAGGAAATTATTTCTGACCGATCGATTTCAAGAGCTCGGTTCAGCAGAGCCATCACTGTTTCCGGCCATTTCACTCAATTGTACATTTTGCTTGGCTCTGGGCTTTCTTTAGACATTCTAGTTGATTTTTCCCAGAGTTGCTAATACAGCTTTTATAACATCTTTATACTCTATTTGATTACAGCTTGCTAGAAAAAAAGGTTTAAAAATCAAATTACGTCTTCATCAAGCAGACAATCTGAATAATAAGAGAAAGGTATATCTTGTCCGGGTTTTTTTCCCTCTATGTAACATTTGCTGCTCATTCTTGCTAGTGGCTACATGGCAGTGGTCCAGAGCTTGCACTGAAAATCTAATTTGAGAGGCTGTGGTAGAGCCAAGACCAGAAGCCAAACATAAATCTGCTCACTGTAGAGCTGGCCAAGCAGTAACTTCCAGCGCTATCACCACCCGTATCTGATTCATCTCTCTCTCTCTCTCTTTCTCTCTCTCTCTCTCTCTCTCTCTCTCTCTCTCTGTCAAACAGGATCAGTAGCACAGATGCGCAGAGTTAGCATAAGCCTAACTGGCTTAAACGAAAAGCGCTCCCGGAAGACACCTAAAGGGAGCTAAAAGCCCTGGAATGCAAGGCTGTGTTGTCGTGTCTGCAGAAAAAGGTTGCTTTTGGAGCAAACCTGCTTTTGTGCCCCTTTTTATACCATCTGATGTCCCATTATCATTCTGATAAAGGCCCATCAAGAGAGAAGCACACATCAGCATCTATCCAGTCAATGCTGGACACACAGCTTTAAGATGACTTAACTTTTTTTTTTAACTGCCACTAGACCAACTCACTTTAATGACTGCGGCTTTATCTTGAACCTCTAAAGATAACGCTAACCTCACTCACTCACTTTCAGTAATCGCTTTATCCTGGCCATGGTCTCAGTGAATCTGCAACACTAGGAGCAAAGGGAAAGACTTCACCCCAGGTGCGATGTAAGTCTGTCATATGCACATACATTCACACAATCATTCACACCGAGGGGCAATTTAGCATCACCAATCCACCTACCTACATATTTGTATTACTGAGCTGTGGGAGGAAACCGACAAAGGTGGACTGCACAATTTTTTAAACATGGCATGTTGGTGTGTTAGCTAATGTGGTTGCCTCATAGCTTCAGGATCTCTGATTCGATCCTGACCTTAGGGGCCTGAGCTGACATCCAATTTGCTCCCACCTCACAGATATATATGTGGAGGAGGATTGGCTAGGCTAAAATGTCAGTAGATATGTGTGTGTGCTGCTTTGTAATGTCTTGTGTTTAGGGGTGGAATAAGTACTGAGAAATTACAATTAAGTGAAAGTATAGATAATTTGCCAAATCTTTCTCAGTTTAAAGTAACATCCAGCTGAAAAAGTATTCAGCCTTAAAAAATGCACTCAAGGTAATAAAAAAGCTGCTGCTTTGATAAATACTCATGGCTTAAAACATAAAAAAAAGAAGTAAATGTTTTTAACTGACTGCATGCAGTTAATAGTAGCGGAGCTCCCACAAGCAGAGCCCCACTGTTAAGGAAAAAACGCTAACCATCGAGTTGCTTTTGGAATATTAAGAGCCTGTAGTGTCCGCCCCTCCAGCGTAATTGTATTCATGGGAATTCTGTAGTGATATTTCTCATGCTGGTGTATAATCGTCATAATGGGAATGAATCTCTGAGTAATGGTCATTTCTTCTACTTTTTCTTCCCCTCCAAACTGTAACTTTTTTAATAAAATAAAATACACTTTAACAACGTAAACATAATTGTATGTGCCATATGCAATAGGTATCTTTGTCTTTATGGCTCAGTGTTTAAGGCTCTAGGTTGCTAATCTAAAGGTTGGGGGTTCCAGCAGAATGGCATCTCGCTACCCTGTGGTGATATTGGGTTTCCATTAAGGAAATCTTATCTCAACAGTGTAACACTTTCAGACAATATCAAAACTTTGAGGAGGGGGCGGTCATAGTGTGATGGTTAGATGACATTACATCATCGATGGCGTCATCAAAACGAATTCACATTCAAACCTTGTATCAGAAGTTCATTTTTTCCGAGCTGCGCTTAGGCAGTCTTTATACTATGTTTTTATGTATAAAATAGGGGCAGTGGTGGCCCGGTGGTAGGGTGCTGGATTACTGATCCCAAGGTCGGGGGTTCAAGCCCCACTATCAATGGGATGTCACTGCCGTCCCCCAGTGCAGCTAACTGGGTTATCAAATGCCGGCCATGTATCTCAACGTCTCTGGTGAAAGGCATGTAAAAGAACCATTGCTGATTTTCGTAAAGAGTAGGCTGCATTGCCGTCAGCGTGTTTCTGTCCTACGATGGCCTGGTGAGCTGTCCAGGGTGCACTCTGCCCTTGCCCAGAGTCGGCTGAGATGGACGCCAGCCTCCCCACAACCCTAATTAAACGTTTCAGAAAATGAATGTATAAAATAACTTTTCCTACTTAACTTAGACAGCTATATCATTCTACCTGAAAACATCATTCACTTATTATCTGTTTACTGGTCATGTGCATGAATAGCATTAAAATTTTTTAATGAATTATTCAGAACTAACAGGTGGCATGGTGGTGTAGTGGTTACCACTGTCGCCTTACAGCAAAAAAGGTTCTGTGTTTGAACGTTTCAAATGTGGGTTTCCACCAGGTGCACTGGTTTCTTCACACAGTCCGAATCCATGTAGAGAAGGCCAGCTGGCCAACAAAGTTATCTGGGATTGGCTCCCGCTTTCCAAACAAACCTGAAGAAAAGTGATATAAATAATGAATAGATGGATAGAAAGTAGAAATAAAATATACTGTAAATAACAGTGCTTTGCTATATGTCCAGTTAACGTTAGGAAATTTGTGAAATTTATGATATCCTGCTTTTTTAAATGAGTTTGAGTTCATTCCTGGAGGCACGGTGATGTAGTGGTTACCACAACCACCTCATATCAAGAAGGTCCTGGGTTTGATTCCTGGGCTCAGATGTTTCTGTGTGGATTGTGCATGTATCTCTGTCCGTGAGTGGGTTTCTTCTGGGTACTCTAGTTTCCTCCCACAGTCCAGTGACATTCACATTAGGCTATCTGGCTGTTCAAAACTGACTCTACTTGTGAGTGTGATTGTAAATGGTGCCCTGTGATGATCTGGTGAGCTATTCAAGGTGTACCCCGCCTTTGCCCAGTGTCGGCTGAGATAGGTATCAGTGTCCCTGTGACCCCAGTAGGATTAAGCAATTCGGCAAATAATTGAGTGAGTGAGTTTAATCCATCTAGGGAGGCAAACGATGTGCTCCCATTTTATACCCCATTCACAGTCACACTGAAAAATAATTTATTTAATACTATTATGTTGTAATGGTTTTGTGTGGAAACTACCTCAAATTCAAGTACAATTGGTCGAATATTTCCCAGCCCTGCTGCAATCCCATTTTTGCTGTATTCCCACTCGTACCCAATATTCCCACGAATTCGGATATACCATTATCATGAACAGGATAGAAAGAGTGATTGAACCTAGTCATGTTGAGAACTGTTTTGAATAAAGAAAAAGGTACACATTCAGTGTGTCACAGTTGTTGTGACCAAGGAGTTAAATGAATAGTCTGCTTGCTCATCTGGGATTCATGGTTCTAGTCATCACCATAGTGAATGCATTAAACTTACACCAAACAATATTTTGAAGAATGTGTTGTCATCAGTTCAGTAACCACAAGAGGGTGACAAAGGATTTCTGTTTATTGTATCCACAGTACACAAAATAGTTTCAAAAATAGAGTTGTCTGTGTAGGGTTGTTTTTTTTTTTAAATTTTATTAGAATTTATTTGTATGAATGCCAGAATCAGCATGAAAGGCATTGACATCTGGACTGCATCACGGCTTTGTTTACCCACATGCTGCTAAACTCATCATGTGTTATGTGCATAGATGTGATGCATTATCATAATATATGTGTTAATGACTGTAATAAAACTGAAAGTGAGAGCACCTCATACACAGACTCACTGACAATTGCCAATAATGACATTATCAATCTGTCAATGATAATAGCAGGATTAAAGGTACCACACTGTATTTACAGCAGTTAAAGTCATAGGCAAATGTCTGCATCTCAACTATTCATTGTAAGAGACTGTTGTTAAGAGTACTACTGCTGTCATTTAGCTTTAAGTGAACAGAGTATGGTACTTTTTAGAATCTAACATGTCTACAAACTTCTCAAACTTTCATCTGGGTTAAGTATTCTTGGTCACTGAACACCAGTTTATATAAAAAGTACCAATTGCATTGTGTTTTTATTTATTTATATTTGATGACTATGCCTATTCATCATTTATGTAAATTATATTTGAATTTTTTTATATTTGAATGATGTTGAAATAACTGGTCTGTATCACATGGAGTCATTTTCCATTCATTTCAAAGAAAGAAGAACATTTACAGCTGTTAACAATAAAAATTCCTCCTCCTTAGCCCTGCACTTCACCACTTAATAAGTATTTCCTGTAAAGGACCATGAGCTGAAATCTTTCTCTCTCATTTCATGGAGTTTATTATTCAGGAGGGATTTAAAAATATTTAAAATAACAAATCATAAATAAAGTATTTCACCTTAAGGTTAAATCACTCATTTTAAAGATATTTCCAGGGAAAAAAAAATTCATTTTTTGTGCATTTGCATTGTTTGTTATTTGAGTGTAAAAAATTCTCTAAATGCAATTTGTACAGTAACAATACAAAAATACACTAAGTATAGACTCCTATTCCTGATAATATGTGCTTGTTCAACAGTACCACTGAACTGCATCGTACTTAATCAGAGCATAATGCAACATATCCCATCAACTACAGTAGTGCAAGATGTCGTGCCAAATCCAGAATAAAAACAGGCAGTCATATGCTGTGTTGACCCATGAAATAAAACCACAATAACACCACTCTCTTTTATAGCTAAGCTTAAGAAAATAAATAGTTGAGTATAATAATATAATAGAGGTCATAAGCCACATTTTATTTTGGTCCCTGGCTTAGCTTTATGCTCCCAGCACGCCTGATATTTCCCTGTCTCTGTATACTTTATACTCAGATTAAATAAATCTAGAAGGACTGTGCAATAAAAAGTATATAAAATAAGCAGTAAGGTAATATTTTCATGGCTCTATTCAAAGGTAAGTATGTTACACCCGCTAGTACATCACTCAGGTCTGCTAACCTTCACTCTTGGTTTTGATGAGGTAGCCACTGAACGTGACGTAGGTATCAAAATCATCACTGAAGATGGCATTCTCTCTCTCACCCTTATAGAGACGAACCCACACCTCGTCGTCTCGCTCCAGCTCCAGCATCAGGCTCTGGCTTTGCATGATGGAGCGATCACTGGGCTGTGCATACAGGATGGCCATCTCCTGCTCATTTTTCATAACATGCAGGTAGGTCTCCTTCTGGTTCCATGTGTGCACGTTAAGGCTGAAGAAGTAAATTCCTGGCACGTAGCAAAAGAATTTACCTGTAAACATGTTGAAATGGCCATACAGGTTGACTAATTCTGTGTCAAATACCAGCGTCTGGTAATAGTCATTGCTATGCAGGGCTTTCTTTCGTCCTACAGAGAAGGCAGAATAGTAGGATTTACAAGGTTCTCCTGGGGTTCCCATATTGCCCTTGGAGCCCTTTAAGCCATTGACTCCTTTTGGGCCTGCCTGCCCTGTCTTGCCTACTTTGCCATAGGGTCCACGCTGGCCACTTTCTCCTTTTTCCCCTGAGTGGGAGAGGAAGCATTAATATGCTGCAGGTTTGAATAGAATATTACACTGCACTGTACATTTTTAACGAATATAAGCATTAATAAAATATCTGCAGTAAATTTTTATGTGCATAAAAATACAAAGTAAATATCATTAAGTATGTGGGTCACATTCAAAGCCACTGTCACACCACAATCCCTGAGGGCTGGTTTATTTCTGCATTGAGGTGTATCAGTGTATCATAAACTTAACCAGAAAATGTTAAAAAAATAATAAATAAATAAATAAATAAATAAAATTCTAACTTTCTTTGTCATATACAATAATCTGTAATGTCTTAACTTGTGTAGTTCATGAAAAAAAAAAAAAAGGAAACTGTTAGATTCTTAGGGTGGTGTCTGCAATAAAATGACTTTTGTATGATTAAACTCCTGCATCTAGAAAGCCGTCAATTAAAAGCAGAAACAAGTTTCTATCAGTGATTATTCTTTCCATGCATTTGCATCACAGTGAGCTGTTCAGGGTGTTTCCTGCCTTTGCCCAGTGTCGGCTGAGATATGAGATAAAAAAAGGTTACAGCTGTGATATCTTTGGTTTATTATTCCTCTGGTAAAACAAAACTCTCCTTTGTTTATGGCTCAGTGACTGCTCTTTTTTTTACATTCCGTTTTTTAAATTCTGGTTTGCTTCATGCAATGCTGCCCCCTAGTGTATGAAGGCAGACACTTACAAAAACATCCACACACGACCTCTTGACATGCTCACAGAAATATGCTTACAGAGGAATTATCCTGGCCTTATTCTCACTAAGTGGAAAAAGAAATGATCAGTTGACAGCTTATTCATAAAATTAATTAACCTAATTTTTAACCCTGCACAAAAATAAAATACAAAGCCTTAAAAACTGAAAATATCTTCAAAATTGTTATATGTATCCAGTTTTCTTATTATAAGACTGCAGTAGAGTATGATAATTAAACCCATTTCAAGTTTTGCATCAATTTCAAAAACCTTATTTTTTTATGTAAACAGTATACATATGTATATGCTGTATATATCATTCAAAATGTAGAGTTCATTCATTCATTTGCCAAACCATTTAATCCTACTAGGGCCACAAGGAGGCTGGAGCCAATCTCAGCCGTCTACTGGGGGTACACCCTGAACAGTTCGCCAGTCTATCGCAGGGCCAACAGCCATGCAGCCATTCACAGTCACACTCATACCTTGGGGCAATTTGTAAGAGTACCTGTAGGAAACTCACTCAAATACGGGGGGAACATGCAAACAA
>JAQMYF010000021.1:33288360-33312818 GCA_030014195.1 Neosilurus mollespiculum
GTGTAGGGGGTTGTAGAGAAAAATTTTTAGATTCCTCCCTAATTTAATTTTACTATGTAAAGCTGCTTTGTGACAATTTCAACTGTAAAAAGCGCTACACAAATAAAACTGACTTGGCTTGACTTGACACATTTATTTTTTCCACAAAGCAGATTTTATTAAAGCAGTGTGTTTAGATGGATACAGACATAAACTATCTTATTCAGTTTGGGTTTAATTCCCCTTTAAGCCTGAGGCAGATGGGCTACAACAGCAGAAGGCTACATCTCATACCAGCCGAAAACAGAAATGAGAGTTTAACAGACCAGGTGACATTTTAAACTGTCAAGTTCCTGTTCCTATTAAATTGGCCAGTGTGTGCAAAAACCATGCTAGCGGACCATATACAGTATTAATCCGTTCATCTTTGCTGCAGTTCATAGTGTTAAAATAAAGCACCCTATGTGGTGTGTAAGAACACTGTCTGAGCAATACAGAGGGGATTGAATCTGGAAGTTCAAAGCTTTTTGTGGGCCCCTGCTTTGAAGGGTGCGTTAATCCCTCACTAAGCTTTTGATGTGCTCAACTGTGTGTCATGTGAACTTCTCATGCTCCTCATCTCTGATCAGACAGGCGATCCAACAGCTAACACAGACAGACTTCCTGTGTACATTGTGTGGGTATGCATGTCCATGTGCACATATCATTTTTCATATCACTTGTGAGACTTTTTCATGTTCTGCATTTTGTCTGGTTCATTTGCCTGCCTTCCCTCTCAGCACACACACACACACACACACACACACACACACACACCCCAACCCCCTTCTCATGGTCAGTCAAGTTTACAGTTCTACATCTGATATCCTTGATTCAGATTCTCTCTCCTTCCTGCGGATGTCAAGGTCTGGAGGTCATGTTTACTCGTACAGGACGTCATTCAGTGGCGCCTTTGCTCCAGCCAAAAATTTGGCTTGGCTTGTGCTGTGCACTGATCATAAATGTCTTACATAAGCCTGATATTGCTTTGCACAACATCATGCCAAGCTGTAAGTAATCAGCAACCAACAGCTTTCCTCAGATCATTTTACACCATCTTTATTTTCTGCTGTGCTGATTCTGGGTAGTAGCTTTGGGAATTTGTGCAAAACGATAAAATGAAAAATGCTTTAGAGAATTGAAAACAATGAACTCTGCATTACTGTCCAGTTAAGTATATGTTGAATTCCATATCGCATGACTTGGTGTTTCTGCACTATTGGAGACCTCATTTGCATTTGATTTGCTTGACATGTGCTATTAGAACCCATAGCCATGTTATATGCACTGTTGCCATCTGATAATATTTACCCTCATTCACCATCTGCTCACTCAGACTAAACTTCCTTGCATAACTCTTCACTTCCTACCTGTACCTGTATTTCACTCAGTACAAAGCCAGAACCTCCACACCTCATTGAATTATCAGATAGCGTGATCCTGAATGGGGGATCTAACAACTTGTAGTTCTAGGTGATGAAAGAGCACCAGAAAATCCACATAAGTGCCAGCACCTGCTTGAGCTCTTCCTCTACTGATAGGAATGCTTCTTATGTGTACACTCATGCTGTAATGGTGTTAGAAAAAAAATCAAATAATAAAAAACTCAGTAGGAAGAAAAGCTGCTCTCAGGCAGAGAGAGAGTAAAAAAGGAGTAAATTTCATTTTTGTTTTTCTTTTGTTTTCTCTGGGGTAATCACACACCTGCAGTCGCCTTCTTGGCAGACTTCATGCTTCCCCTCCCGACAATTCAGATTGGGATGGGATGTTTTATGGCAGTATATTTCCATTCACAGACTAAATACCTGTGCCAACAAGTCTGTATGGTGTGTTGCTATGATATGTCGGGTAGACCATGGCAGGATTTCAGGAAAGTGAAAAATGTAGAGTATCACTTTAAAACCGCAGTTTTAGTATTATTATTACAGTATAGGTTATTAGTATTACAGTATAATATAGATGGCAAGATCCATGAGTCCTCAAGCAGACAACACTTCATATTTCATTGCCTCAGATTAGACATTTGCAACTGTAAAGAACTTTTATGCACAAATTTGAAATATTATTTGAAAATGTATTTTTCATGTAATTATATGAGTTATGCCCTGGAATTGCACATGTGGCATTATGTGAATAATATGTGGTCATGTATATTATGTTATTTACTTTTCCGTGCAACTATCCTTTATTAGGGTCACGGAGAGGCTGGAGCCCATTCCAACTGACACCCTGAACAGCTCATCAGACCAATCCAGACAACACAACCACTCACACTCACACCTAGGAGTAATTTAAAATACTCAATTAGCCTAATGTGCATATCTTTGGACTGGGGGAGGAAACAGGAGTACCTAGACAAAACTCATGCAAGCAGAAGAACATGCACAGAAACATCCTCGCCATGCCTGGAACTTGCACCCAGGACCTTCTAGCTATGAGGCAGAAGTGCTAACTACTATTCCACTGCGCCACCTTTGTATGAAAAAAAATAAAACAACATAATCTAAAGGTAAAATCAGTGGAAATTGATTAAACTCAAATTAATAAAATGAGTGATAAATTAATTATTTGATTTACCTTTCTATGGGGAAATAAAAACAAATATATATGAAAAGTCCACATGTTAAAAAATGTGGAAAACATAATAAAGTTTTATATATGTAACATTCATATGCAAATCACTTGTGTGACTTTTTCTGTACTTCTGGACAGGAGAGACAAAAAACATCCCATCTGCTGTGTATGAATAGATGTTTAAAGATGCTATTGCACCGAGAAAAATTTGTGATGTAACTGCAGTGAGTAATTCCAACATTGCTGATGTCTTGTGTGATTTGTTATTGGTTTAAAAAAAGAAAAAAAAGGCAGAGCTAATTCTACTCCTGATATTGGCATTTAAAAGCAAGAGTCAGGAAAATCACTTTGAATTCCGTGACACATTCCTGCATGTCTATCTGATATAAACAAATCTGAGTGAGACCACATGACCTCAGAAGGCCCCACACTGTCATCCATATATACAGATGCAGAAGAGTATGCAATACACACAGTAGTTTTAGAGGATAAATTTGGTCAGATACATACGTATGACTCTTTACCTTGTAATCGTGGGTCTTTTTGCTTGGTTATGAAAGAAACATATCTAAAGTGTTGAAAATCTTAAGTTTCATAAGCCACTGACAATCACAGCTCAGTGAAACGTTTCCTCAATCCTGTCTGAACAGATCTCTTCATATAATAACGCAATTTGAACTAGGCGTGACGATTCAGTATCTAAAGAATTCTTGACCCAGATTCATTCATGGCCTGTGGCACAGTAAATTATTTTTCAGCTACCAGAGAATTTCATCAATAAATCACTATATTACTACATAAGTACATCATGTAAGAACACAGATCTGTCATGTTTATATTTGTTTTGCAGTTTATTTTTTGCACATTTTTTGCAAATACTTTATTGTGCTGCTTCTAATTTTTTTTAATATAAAGCCTGATGTGTCTCAATGTGGAGATCAATGTACCTGGGGGGTTGTGATTTTCTACTTCTGTTAGTAATGGCGTCCACAACCCTACCATCATAAATGTACAAATGTATTATACTTGTTAAAAATATAAACCTAATGGAGTCTAGTGACAGTTTTAGTATAATAGGCTAAATCATGTGCATAATTTAATAATAGTTTGTTTGTTACATAAATCTGAACAGGGTGGGGGGGCGCTTTATTTTTGCAATATTTTTGTTTTGTTTTATTTTTATTTTACTTATTTATTTACGGTAATCACTAACTACAAAAGTACATACTGTGTTGAAAGTACATACTGCATTGAAACTCAACAGTCATTTAAATCATGATGCTGTAGTTTGTTATTTTCCTACTGCACATTTGTTGCACACCAGCATTAAACTGTGCCATTCTCACTCTGTTGAGTTTATGCCCCACCACACTGTATTTGTTCCACAACAAAACTAGCTTTTGTTAGAGCCGTCACATTCAGACTGCTACTTTATATCACTCGTGCCATCCAAAAGCCAAACTTCCAGTGCACACATATTCAAAGATGTTGCTAATTTGCATCATTGTCAAGACACTTACCTCTAAAGTTGAAAAAGGACACACTAAAGGCTGAGAATGATTCTTCTTCTTCTTTTTGTACTATGGATGCTGCTGTTATTCCCTAAGAGTTTGTTTTCAAGTTAGGCTGAGTGAGACATCTCCCTCCTACTATCCCAAACCCTGCATGCCATCAGGAGCTAGATACAGAGAGAGAGAGAGAATACAAAAAGGGAGGAGGATTGAGGGAGGGGCACAGATATAGCCAAGAGGGCGGGATGAAGGGAAAACAACAAGAGCACAAAGGAGAAAAAGAAGAATTCATAAGTGTAAGAATAATGGAAAGAGAGAAGGGAGACAGACAGACTGCAAGGAGATCAGAGGGAGATGAAACAAGAAAAGGAGAGACACCAGACTATATGACTGTATCTTAACCTGCTTGCCTCATTTTGCCTGTAAAAGAGAAAAGTGGAAAATTCAGAACAGCTGATGTCACCATGAAGAGAACAAGACGGACAACACTCTCAGATATTTCTTGTGAACAACACACACAAAATGCAAAGTGAATGAAAACCATTTGCTTTAACAGCTCTGGAATGCAACCCGAATTTTCCTCTCTTTTTTTGCAGGATTCTTTTAGGGGAAATGCTGTGGTTAAATCTTATCTACACTTGACACCGGGGTTATTAGGAAGGGAGAGGAAGAAATCTGGCAAGCAGAGCTGCTCTGGTCATTGACTTGCAATAGCAAAAAAGGAAATCCACCCTAGTGTACATAGCGTTTTGCTCCAAATTATCCATAAACACACTCTCTTCTTCAAATATGTTCATCTTAGAGCATTTATGTTGTTATATACTGTATATTAAGCATGTTAACAAAACACACTGCAGGCCCAAGACAAACAGATGAGGGACAAGATCAAAACACTTTGATCACAACTGCAGAAACAGATGCATGTGTTTATCTTTTCTTTCTATTTTTTAGCATCAGTGATTCAAAGAGTTCTCTGACAGAGGATATCTAGTGTACAAGGGTTTTGGAAAGAGCAAATGAGAGGTCCTAAACAGACCGAAGAATGTTTGTATCGGATATATACACAAATCAGCAATAACATTAAAACTACCATTAAAACCATATTATGTAGTTCCCCTTGTACTCACATAAACAGCGCTGACTCTTCAAGTCTACAGGGGACTCCACAAGACCTATGAAGGTGCACTGTGGTATCTGGAACCAAGATGTTAGAAGCAGCTCCTTCAAGTTCTTTAAGTTTTGAGGTGAAACCTCCATGAATCAGATGTTTTTCAACCACAAATCATTATAACATTGTGTTCTGGGGAATTTAGAGGCCAAGTCCATATCTTTAACATGTTGACAATTTCCTTACACCATCCATGTGCAATTTTTGCATTTTCCTGATGAAAGCGGCTACTGGGCAACACTACTGCCATGAATGAGTGTAGGCAGCACTATTGCCATGAAGGAGTGTAGGCAGCACTATTGCCATGAAGGAGTGTATTTAGTCCACAACAATATTTAGTTAGATAGTACATGTCAAAGTAACATCCAAATGAATGCCAGGATCCAAATTTCCCAGCAAAACATTGCTCAGAACATCACACTGCCTCTATTGGCTTCTTCCCATAGTGCATCTTGGGGCCTTTTCTCCCCCCAGGTAAGTGACACTCGTGCACTTAGCCATCCCAGCCCAAAGAGGTAACATGGGTTTGCCCTTCCATGGACCCACCACCTGTGGGAGGGACGCTAGGGGTTGGGTGCAGTGTGAGCCGGGTGGCAACCGAAGGCGTGGGTTCTGCCAGACCGATCCTCAGCTACTGACTCTGGCTAGTGTGAGCATTCCCGGTCTCAGTGACCACATGTTGGGGTTCTCCCCGGTTGATAAAAGGATAGCCTCCCTCCGCCTCCATGTATGGGGACGGGACCTGACTGTTGTTTGTGCTTATGCACCAAATGACACTTCAGAATACCCACCCTTTTTGGAGTCCCTAGTGGGTGTGCTAGAGGGTGCTCCCCCTGGGGACTCCCTCGTCATCCTGGGATACTTCAATGCTCATGTGGGCAATGACAGTGTGACCTGGAAGGGCGTGATTGGAAGGTACGGCCTCTCCGATCTGAACCCAAATGGTGTTTTGTTGTTGGACTTCTGTGCTGGTCACGATTTGTCCATCACGAACACCATGTTCGAATATAAGGTTGTCCATAAGTGCACTTTGCACCAGGACACCCTAGGCCACAGTTTGATGATCGACTCTGAGGCCGTGTCATCGGACTTGCGGCCGCATGTTCTGGACGGGAACCAACAGGCCAAATGTGCTGCAGCTCAGGCTGTCACCGATGCAAAATCTTGAGTGTGGGAGGAGTTCGGTGAGGGCCTTAAAAAAGAAAAGGTTCTGGACCACCATCTGACGCCTCAGGAGGGGAAGGCAGCACTCCATAAACACTGTTTACAGTGAAAGTGGGGAGCTGCTCACCTCGACTGGGAATGTTGTTGGGAGGTGGAAGGACTACTTCGAGGACGTCCTCAATCTCACCAACACATTCTCTGTGGAAGAGGAAGAGCCTGTAGATTCGGAAGGGGGTCTGCCCATTACTGCTTCATGTGGATTCACACTCCTCAACCTACCTCGGAAAGTCTATTCAGGTGTACTGGAGAGGAGGATCCGACCGATGGTTGAACCTTGGATTCAGGAGGAACAATGTGGTTTTTTTCCCCAGCCGTAGCACTCTTGACCAGCTCTACACACTCTACAGGATCCTGGAGAGTGAATGGGAGTTTACCCAACCTGTCCACATTGGAAATATGTCGAATTCGTTTCCAGTGGGGGTTGGACTCCACCAAGGCTGTCCTTTGTCACTGGTTCTGTTCATAATATATATGAATAGAATTTCTAGGCGCAGCCAAGGCATTGAGAGGTTCTGGTTTGGTGGCCATAGGATTGCATCTCTAATTTTTTGTGAATTATGTTGTCCTTTTGGCTTCATCAAGCCGGGACATCCAGCTCTCACTGGAGCGATTCACATCTGAGTGCGAAGTGGCCGGGATGAGAATCAGCACCTCCAAGTCCGGGGCCATGGTTCTCAGCCGGAAAAGGGTGGAATGCACCCTCCGAGTCTGGAATGAGGTCCTGCCCCAAGTGGAGGAGTTCAAGTACCTCAGGGTTACGAGTGAGGGAAGGATGGAGCAGGAGATTGACAGGCGGATCGATGCAGCCTCTGCTGTAAAGCGGAACTTATACTGGTCCATCGTGATGAAGAGGGAGCTGAGCCTAAAGGCAAAGCTCTCAATTTACCAATCGATCTACGTTACTACCCTCAACTATAGTCACGAGCTTTGGGTAGTGATCGAAAAAACAAGATCGCGAATACAAGCGGCTTAAATTAGCTTCCTTCGTAGAGTGGCAGGGCTCTCCCTTAGAGATAGGGTGAGAAGTTCTGTCATCCGGGAGGAGTTTGGAATAGAACTACTGCTCCTCCGCGTAGGAAGGAGCCAGTTGAGGTGGTTTGGGCATCTGATTAGAATGCCTCCTGAATGCCTTCCTTGTGTGGTGTTGTCCAACTGGGAAGAGACCTCAGGGTCGTCCCAGAACACGCTGGAGGGTCTACGTCTCTCGGCTGGTCTGGGAACGCCGTGGCATCCCCCCGGAAGAGCTGGAGGAAGTGGCTGGGGAGAGGGACGTCTGGACCACACTGCTTAGGCTGCTGCCCCCACAACCCGACCCCAGAACAAGCGGAAGTTGATGAATGAATAATGAATGAAAATGATTTTTTAAACCAGTCCACCATTTTTCATTGCTCTATAGTCCAGTTTTGTTGCTCACATGCACATGGGCCAGCATGGGCACTCTGACCAGTTTGTGGTTACACAACCCCCTACGCAGAAGGCTATTCTGATATCTTTCTATATAGCCAGCATTCGTTTTTGTTTTTTTTTTTGGTGGCCAATGGGTTTTATGTTATGGCTGATCAGTACAGGCCAGTGAGAATTTTGTTTTCACATTTTTCCTTAGAAAATTGACTTTAATATGTTTATGAATACAGAAAGGAATTATTTCAATACATGTTTTAAATACATGGCTCGCCGGGCCATCGCAGGGCAGAAACACACTGACGCCAATGTAGCCTACTCTTTATGAAAGTCAGCAATGGTTCTTTTACATGACTTCTTTTTTATTCTTTTACACCACAGACATCGAGAGACATGGCCGGCATTTGATAACCCAGTTAGCTGCACTGGGAGGACAGCAGTGACAACTCAGTGACAGTGGGGCTTGAACCTCCGACCTTGGGATCAGTAACCCAACCACCAGGCCACCACTGCCTATATTATATAAGGCTATTATATAATTATGTTATATATTATAATGTATTTATTGAAATATGCCATAGTAACTGAAGGAACTGTTTAAAACCAATAAGGCTAATGGGAACTTCATGTCTGACAAAAAAACACTGTGGTGGAAAAAATCAGGGGTATCAGGCACCACTGGATACAGATATATTACTTGGTCATAGTTAATATTTTTGAAAAAATATAGAATGTAAAAATATAGATTCTAAAGGGTTTGATACAGAGGGGTTCGATTCCCAAGCTTGGGCGTTTCTGTGTGGAGTTTGCATGTTCTCCTCGTGCTTGTGTGGGTTTCCTCCAGGTACTCCAGTTTCCTCCCACAGTCCAAAAACATGCACAGTAGGCTAATTGGTGGTTCCTCACCCCCAGGTGTGAGTGTGAATGGTTGTATGTGTGTGTTGGCCCTGCAACACTCTGGCGAGCTGTTCAGGGTGTTCCAGAGTCGACTGAGATAGGCGCAAGCCTCCCCCTGCCCCTAATTAGGATTAAGCAGCTTATAAAATTAATGAACGAAGGAAATAATTAGGGGCAGTAGTGGCCTGGTGGTAGGGTGCTGGATTACTGATCCCAAGGTTGGGGGTTCAAGCCCCACTATCAGCGGGTTGTCACTGCTGTCCCCCCTGTGCAGCTAACTGGGTTATCAAATGCCGGCCATGTCTCTCACTGTCTATGGTGGGACGCATGTAAAAGAACCACTGCTGATTTTCGTCAAGAGTAGGCTGCAAAGCCATCAGCGTGTTTCTGCCCTGCGATGGCCTGGCGAGCTGCCCTCACCCAGAGTCAGCTGAGATGGGCACCAGCCTCCCCGTGACATTAATTAGAAATAATGAATGAATGAATGAAATAATTAGATGTAACTTAATAAGCTGTGTTTGTTAGTAATTTATTTTAATCGTTTACTGAAATTAAATTTGATATTATTCCCTTTAATGGCCACTAGATGCCAGTATAAACAAAGAATTAGAAAAATATTTCAACGCCTTTGAAATTGGTAGTCGTTTATTTATTTGAATATATATTGTTTTATAGTTATACATATGAAAATATAATATTAATATAATATTAATATTTTATATATTAATATGAATACTATTTTCACTAATTTTACTCCATATATAGTGAATCAATAAGAACATTTGCCTTTTTTATAATGTGGGGCAGGTGTAAAGGTTTCAGTGATCAGTGCAGTGTGAAAAGCACAAACAGTTCAATACTGGGTTTAGTTTTCAAGCATGAAGGACTGCCAAGGACTGGAGGTTGTGCTTGACCGTGATCATGTGTGTGCAAGAGCTTTCATCAGATGTGTTTATACACAGTCTACTTCCACTGCTCTGGTGTTTCTTGCATCACTATCATCATCATCATCACCATCACCAACATCATCATCATCATCACCATCACCAACATCATTATCATGTGGTAGGACGTGAGATGGTGAGAGACAGCTAGCCACCAAAAGTCAGAGAGAATTTCATTTAGTACTTTGTTAACTCTGATAAGCCGTTTTAATATTAGACTAAATATCCATATAAACTAATGGGCCTTAATAATGCCAACAGGCATATGAAATATCATATCACAGCTTAATATCCCCTACTCTTAACATTCATAGCTTCCTTTCTAAGAGGGAATCACTTTATTTTAGCTCCATCAAGAACATTTCAGGCATTTCCATATTTTCTGTTTGCCATCTTTTGCAAATCATCAAACTTGTCTATGATACTTAAAATGTTTTACCATACAAGGTTATAATAGTCTTTTAATGCTGGGTGAAAACTAGCAAAGAAAACATAATGATGGTGAAGATGATGATTATTGTTACTGGTGTATAGGAAAATATTTTTGATTTATCTCTAATATATCATGGTGGCCATAAAAAGATCATTTGAATGCATTTGCAATGTTACCCTCTTCTTTCATCCAAGGTACAAGTGCAGAAGTGGTACCTTTTTTCAACCTCGGCTTGTATTAAACCTAACAGTACACGCAAGTCAAATTGCTGACTGAATTTCCTCAGGATTAACAGTCCTCAGCTTGTTTATCTGAGAGCCCGCGTGCAAGCGCGTTGGAGAACACGTGCGTTTCGTATTACGCAATATGCTGGAACGCTAGGGGCGTCGGTCGGGCTTCTGATTGGCTCTCGTGAGAGGAATAAAAGTGTTCTCTACCTATCAGCGAGTTGGGCGTAGTGCTGTGGGGCTCCACGAGTGCTGCAGATTTGAACAAGTAGTACCATATGTGTAACAGCCCACATTCACATCGATAGAGTTCGGTGGAAAAAAAAACAAAAAAAAAAACAATGAGTACAAAAAATGTTGCCTGCTATCCATTCGAATAAGGACCTCTCACTCTTTTCAAGTTTTCAACAACCAGAGATTAAATGTAGGGATCATTATCTATCCAATACCTGTACAGCTCATCTCTCGTGGTCTAGGGAGGAGCTGACTTCAGGTGAGAGGTGAGGTTCAGTCTGAACACTCATCAGTCTATCCCAGGGCTAAAACAGAGGTGAACAGCCATTCACACTCATTCACTCCTATTGGCTATATAGAGAAGCTAGCTGACCTAATGTGCATATCTTTAGACTGTGGGAGGAAACTGTAGTACCCAAAGGAAACTCATGCAGGCATGGGGAAAACATGCAAACTCCACACAGAGCCTTCTTGCTGTAAGGTGACAGTGCTAACCAATACACCACAATGATGCCCTATTATTATTCTTATTATTCATTAAGTCATTTTCTGAACCGCTTAATCCTAATTAGGGTCGCGGGGAGGCTGGCGCCCATCTCAGCCAACTCAGGGCGAGGGCAGAGTACATCCTGGACAGCTCGCCAGGCCATCGCAGGGCTATTCTTATTCTTATTATTATTCTTATTATTATTGTTGTTATTATTATTATTATTATTATTATTATTACTCAATGATGCTGCTACTACTATTACTACTACTGTTACTACTACTATTACTACTACTATTAATAAAAATAAAAAAATTAAAAAATAATAATAATAATAATAATAATTAATGATCCCAGCACAGATGTTTAATATACTTCATTTAACTATTCAACTAGAGGCCCTAATGGGGAAATTGCACCATTTTGTTGACCTTGAACTTGACCTATAATTACCTTTTCATAAACTCATTTCAGCCTTTGATACCAAGTTGCAACCCTGAATACTGGATTGTGATATGCCAATCAATTCTTGAGATATCGGTGTGTGTACCCACAAAAAAACAATACACACAAAAGCACAAAGTGACAGAAGTGAAAACAATACCAGCTATGCTATCGGGGATGGTAAATATTTGTCATATCACTATGCACTATATGACTTAATGTTTGTCCACAACTGATGATCACACCCATATGTGGCTCTTCCCAAAATAGCAGCCACAAATTTGGAAGCAATTAATTGTATAGAATTTTTTTGTATGCTGTAGCATTACAGTTTCCCTTCACTGGAAATAAGGGACCCAAACCGGTTCTATCATGACAATGCTCTATGCGAGTTCCATAAAGACATGATGTGCCAAGGCAGGAGTGGAAGAACTTGAGCGACCTGTACAGAGCTCTGACCTTAACCCCAATGAACCCTTTTGGTATAAACTAGAATGTTGACTGCACCCCAGCCCTCTTGCCCGATATCAGTGCCTGATCTTACTAATGTATTTGTGGGTGAATGGGTAGGCATATATTCCTACAGCCACTTACTGAAATCTAGTGGAAAGCCTTATATATAGTATAACTGTGAAGACGTACATACATTTAAATCTCTATGTGTAAGATGTAGCAGAAATCTAATTCAGTATGAATATGCAATTGTATTTTTGTATGTAATTTGTATTTTTTTTTGGGGGGGGGGTCCACAGTCATTGGCTAACACTGTTGCGGCAACTCTATCATTGTGAATCTTAATAATTATTTTACTACTGGCAATGATATGATGTTATTAAAAAATTCTAATAGTAAAATAAAATGTGGCACTAAATCTGGAATGGGATGTTTGGCGAGAGCATGTGGATATCATCGTCAGGTGTTTGTGAACAGACTTTTAGACATATAGTGTATCACATCCAAACAGCTAAATACGTCAGTTACTCTGTGCTAACACGACTTTACATGTACACTTGAAACATTTTGAGTTGAGCCAACATTATTTTTCCTTTTTTTAGTTAAAAATGTACATTATTTTTAAAACAGATTTTCACGTTTTGGGGCGGCTCGGTGGCACAGTGGTTAGCACGTTTGCCTCACAGCAAAAAGGTCCTGGGTTCAATTCCCAGGCTCGGGCCATTTCTGTGTGGAGTTTTCACTTTTTCCCCCATGCTTGCATGGGTCTTCTCGGGATAATCCTGTTTCCTGCCATAGTCCAAAAACATGTGACTGGTGGTTCCAAATCGCCCCTAGGTGTGAGAGTGAGTGTAAATGGTTGTATGTGTATTGGCCCTGCGATGGCCTGGCGGGCTGTTCAGGGTGTACCCCACCTTTGCCCAGAGTCGGCTGAGATGGACGCGACCCTAATTAGGATCAAAGCTCCTTAGGAAACTAATGAATGAATTTTCATGGAGGTTTTTTGTTTCATCCTCTGGAATAACCAAACTACACGTAAAGACCAATTGGTATAATTTTTGATAAACGTTTATGATGTCAATTTATTAAAAATTATTTAAGGATTCTTATGCCTTATAATTATTATTATTTAAAAAAAAATCATAATAATATATTACTATAAAACTTCACTTCCTGGGATGAATCTTATCCTGACAGTTATTTTTATTACATATTTATATTACTTATAATATTTATTATGATATTCAAATTTGTGGTCCGGATACATTTCAAGCAAATGACTCGTATGTTTATAGTTCCGGTTTTGATTAGTCGTCGCTACAGGAAGTGACATCACCATATTGCGTTTGTGTTCGACCGTGAGGATGGGAGGCCTGTGACTGAGGAGATCTGAAGCTGCGAGCGGGTTGAAGGCTAAAATCCGTTTCCATCTGATTAACAGAAAGAAAAAAACAACATGAACTCCATAAGAGCATAATCTAGAGTCTGTGAGCTTCCGGTCGGGCCTGATATTGTGGTGTTTTAGTCAGTGTCACGGTAGAAAAGTGATGGTGAAAACTGAAGTCCGACGAAAGGATCCGGATTCTTGTCAGGGATTCGGGAGGGTTGGAGTGGCGTAAAGTTTGAAATAAACAGAAAGGAAATTGGTAGGTGTTTCGGGTTAAAGGACGAGTTTTAGTTCGGTGACGAGTTTTTGGTAGTTTTTTGGGTGGTTTGTTGATCCTGCTAGCTGGTTGCTGACTGATCAGAACGATGGATCTTCGAGTGGGAAACAGATACAGACTGGGCAGAAAAATTGGCAGTGGATCCTTCGGCGATATTTATTTGGGTGAGTAAAGTATTAAAGTTGATTTTTATGTTGAAGTGTAAATCTATCCTGGAGCATTTGTTCATCTTAAGGACGAAATGTCGAGCTAGTTTGTGAGAGGATGTGTAGCTACCACGAGATGTTTGTCCCGAGCAAACATTTAAAGTTAAGATGGTTGCTATGGCAGTTCGGGTTGTTTAACGTTTAAAAAATGGCGTTTCGGGGTTTATTAGCTCACTATCCGTCACTGGTTTGGCCATAAAGTTGTGCTTGTGTTCATCTTTTCTCTGTAAATTAGTCTCTTTAACAGTATTATTTATGTTAATGAATGATTCAGGCTTCCATCACTGTAATCCTTAAGCTCTTCTCATACTGACTGGTTCACAGAGGCAAGTTTGTTCTGTTTTAACTATAAACTGACACATATATTAAACCAGCTGCTTGGTTATTTTGTCCTACCTGTTCATGACAGATCTTACTTGTCTGGCTTGAGACACCAAGCCTCAGTATCCTATAGATGATGTCTGATTGGTTGCACCACCACCATCCAGGATCATGTACATGTTACATAACTCAGTGGTGTCATTCAGTGCTGTGAACTTATTAAACAGTTATGAAACATTCTTTTGTCCATTCTCAGCCTATAATCTGTTTACATTGAGGAGTTTGTGTTTTTCCTGTAACTCCACTGACCCTGCCTTTAATTTCCACACCCCCGTGCACCCAGGGATTTGGGGAATGAAACAAAGGGTTTAAACAGAAATGCACTGGAGTCTGTGAGTTAGTTGTTTTGGATACTTAAAGGTTGTGGTGACATTCCTGTTGTACATTCTCAAATATCCGAACATGCATTCTTCAAAAGTTGAGCATGAGTACTAGAAAACAAGTCATCTAATTATTATGTAAATTCTGCAATTGAACAATTGAGTTTTCTTGCAAGAACACCTTGTATGCTTATTCGGTGCATGTATACTGTTAACCTGATACCTTCAAAATAGACATTTCCAAATTTTTAAGCCGTTATTCATTAGGAGACAGTGACAGCATGTTTCTTCAATTAATTAACAGGATAACCATGATATATATTTTATTTTTATTTATTTATTTTTAATTGCACAAACAAAAGTACAGTTATAAATTTTAGCATGGCCAGCGAGCAAGAAAGAACATGTATCCACTGTGATATAGTGATGTCACAGACAACTATATTAGCTATACAAGTGTGAACACTACTCTGCTGTTGCTGATTGGACTACGCTGAAGCCTGGAAACAAGGTCTAATTGCAAGGTCAAGAAACAAGGTCACATAATGACCGGGTGTTATACTCTAAAAAGGAGGAAACAGCCCATTGCGGTTATCTCCAAAAAAAACTTACGAAATGGTCCCTAAAGATTGTCAAGCAGTCTGACATTAGAAAGGAATACGCTCCTTATGTGTCCGAGGGCACAGTATCACTTTTTGGCACAACCAATCCAGTACCGGTCAAAATCTTCGAGTTCGGCCACCGGTGAGTCTTTAATGTTACAAGGGTTTGAGTGAGGTTGTGTTACACCTCCCTTACACAATATTGTGTTAAAGTCAAATTTAGTATCAGGTCCTGTGGTCGTTGCTGCTATGCCGTACCTAGGAATTGAGGGTATCTCATTGCTACTGGGAGGTGATTTGGCGGGTGTCAGGTGTTGCCAGAGAGTCGAGGCCGAGCCCAAAGCCCAAGAACTAATCACATTGTTAAAAGACGACATCTTTAAAGAAGAGAATCCAAAAGACTTTCCTTCTCATCCGGTGACACGAGCTCTAGCCAAGAAAATGGCCGAAGCATGGAAAATTGATTCTGAAGATTTTGGATTTGTCACAGATATTTGCTGATCCCAGTGAGGATCTTGATCATGTTTCAGATGTGATTAATAAGACGTCAGTAAGGTCCAGGACAAATATGTCTCTATCAAGCGAAAAGTTGATTCAGGAACAGAGGTGATCCTGATACGAACTGTCTTTGATGCTGCTCTTTCTGAAGAGGAGTTGGCTAAAGCCCCAGGCAGCTGTCAGTGATAGACTCCTGATGAGGAAGAGGGGACCCCCCAGATGTCCCTGCTTCCGAAGACTGGGCAACCATACACAAAAGTGTGAGTCCGAGGGCATATTGCCCCGTAGTTTTTAGATTGGAACAAAAGGTTCTCTTTGGAGGTATCAAATCTCGAAAATGTGAAAGCTCTGAGTGATTTCTTCAAGTCGTTCGGTCAGGCCAGTATGACATATCTAGGCTATGTGGTTGGTCATGGCAAAAAAGTATCCATTATAGCAAAGGTCCACTATATTGTAGAAAGTCTCTACAGAAAGTTTTGCAAGAACCTTGCAGACTTCACTTTCGCATTGACAGATCTGTTGGCTATAGATGCCAGCGATGTTGGTACAGGGGCTGTGCTTTAATTCTTAAATGTTGAATGTCCAGTCTCTCATTTTTCTAAGAGGTTTGATTTGACAAACTATTCAACTATTGAAAAGGAAGCATTAGTTTTGATTCAAGCTATGCAACTTTTTGAGGGACACCTCTCTTTTTCAAGTAAACCCATAGGAGTGTATAGAGGTTGATAATGGACGTGTTTATGTAGCTATGATAATTATCATTTAGTTTCATAATCATTTTATTTCACATTATAAAATTTTCTTAAGTTGTCATATATTCCAGCTTTTCTTTTACGAAAGGAGGTGTGAGGTAACAGGCACATCCTATGCCTATGATAACGTAACTGACAAGTGTATATCTACCAATGATGATGACCAAAACTATCCGAAAGAACTTGTATCCATTGTAATGTAGTGATGTCTCAGGCAACTATATTAGCTATACAACTGTGAAGACTACTCTGCTGTTGTTGCTGAATGGACTACGCTGAAGCCTGGACAACCTGTGAGATCCAAGACTCTACTCACCGCAAGCTGTCTCCCGTCTCTGTCTGTCATTTTCCCCCTAATTTTTCCCCTAATTTTTAGTCGTATCCAATCCACCCATCAACTTTTTGCCTTCCCTATCACATGACCACCACTGACCAGGGAGGGGCGTAAGCAAGCACATGCCCCCTCCGTGACATGCGATGCTACCACCCGCCTCTTTTCGAACTGCTGCGCATGCGTATTTTGGGGGCGGCCTAACACACTCGGAGGAAAAGCGCTATTCGTACGAATGAGCTCACAGACGCCCATGATTGGCTGGTAATTGCTGTGAGTGACAGGGAAGTGAGCCCGTGAGGGCTCGGCCAATTAGCTCCCATGGACTCCCGGTCACGGATGTGGCACGGATGTGGCATCAATCCGGATTCGAACTTGCGATCTCCCGGTTGATAGTCGTACACCTTGTCGATGCGCCACTCAGGAGCTACACTGCAAGCTTGAATAAAGTACATT
This sequence comes from Neosilurus mollespiculum, assembly GCA_030014195.1. Lineage (NCBI taxonomy): Eukaryota > Metazoa > Chordata > Actinopteri > Siluriformes > Plotosidae > Neosilurus > Neosilurus mollespiculum. The sequence goes on from JAQMYF010000021.1 coordinate 33,305,586, forward strand.
TTACCTTGTAATCCGTGAAGAATGTATTCTGTAGGGCAGTGGTCTCCAACCCTGTTCCTGGAGATCTACCTTCCTGCAGGTTTTATCTCCAACCAAAATCTAACACACATCTCTGACCTGTTCAAGAATTTCTTCAAGGCAATAATCAGGTACTCAGGTGTGCATTATTAAGGTTGGAGATAAAATCTGCAGGAAGGTAGAGCTCCAGGAACAGGGTTGGAGACCGCTGCTGTAGGTTTTTTTTTGTTTTTTGTAAATTTGATATTTATTTATTTATTTGTTTGGTTTTTGATATGGCATTTTGTTAAAAACCTATGGTTTCAAAATTGGTTATCACAAAGTGAGTGTTCGTCTACTGTATTGATTCAATCAGTATCCACTAAGGATAATAAAGCAGTTATTAAATGAGGTGAAATGTAATATACAGCAGGGTTTCCCAACCCTGGCTCTGGAGGGCACCATGCCTTGCACTGTTTAGAATTGTCTTTCTTCCCAACACTTGATTTATCTAATTATCTGAGTAACATTTGATTTGGTGTTGGTGTGATGGAGCGTAGAAAACACTAAAATTTGTAGGACATGGGTTTCCAGGACTAGGCATAGAAACCTCTGATATAGAGAATTCTTCGTTTGAGAGGTTATCAGTTATAGATAACACCCTCTAAGAATGAATAATTCTCCATATCATTAATGCCAGATTCAAAACCTCTTTAAAGTAGACAGTTGTGTTACTTTATTGCCTGTACCAGTTGTGCAATAATCATTCAACTTATCCGGTGGCAGTGATGCAGTAATTCAGTTATCCGATGGCAATGATACAAAACGAGTTATTTTAACTTATTTTTACCCCGAGGCTTTTTACTAATCAAAATTTATTACAGTCTCTTGAATGAAAGGTATTAACCCCCAGATTGCGGACCAATAAACTCATGCTGTTGCAGTGTGGTATTTCACACCTGATGATACCATTTTCATCTTTTTAAGAAATCTCTGAAAGGAGTGTTAAATTGAAATGGCACAATAGCTGAGGTCAAGTTACTCTGAAGAACTCCAAGTGCCTAACTAGGATTTAGCAAAAAAAAATAAAAAAAAAAAAAAACAAAGGCTTGAAAAGTTGCAGATTGTGGATGAATAGGACTCGTGTGTATATCAGATATATAGTTAGTTTTTAAAAATGGATGCTTGGTGTGACACTTGGTAAATTTGAGATCCTATCTTTTATTAAGAAATTATTGCAAATAAGGGCAAATATGCATTCTTTTGACCTGTAGTGGAAATAGAACAGGGTGTAAAAAAAAAAAAACAAAAAAAAACACCTTCCATTCCATTAAAGCTGGGGTTGGTAAATTTTTTTTTTATATATATATATATATATATATACACAATCTCATATTGGTTGAAATTGTCATTTACCTCGTCAGAAATCAATAAAGTCATCATCTGTGGCCATTGTAATCGTGTAAAAACCCAGACCAATCACTGCTTCATTGTCTGCTCAAAAAAATACTCAATCAAATGCTCCTGTGTCTCCCTGCTCATGTGTGACCCTACTGTGTACAAGCCTGCAGTCGGAGCACAACAGCAGCGCTGTTGCCACCAGATAAATTTTATTTCATGTTTACTGGAGAATGGAAGAGAAGTGACATCCTGAGGAACGCAGTAATATACCTAGCAGTATCCACACTGCCAGATCTTACAGGAGGAGGAAGAACGGAATAGAAAAAAACTAAATTACTTCTGCCACAGGTACTTGTTACCGGTCATTCTGCTAAACAAGCAAAGAAGAGATTATTTTTTTTTCCATCTCATGTTGTTTGAACATACCTACATAAAGCTATAATTGCCACACATTTTACTCAAAAACAAAGCGAACAACAGTTTAGAATGAACAACATTTTAATTAAATTAACTGCATATTTTTAACACAGTCTTGCCACTTATAAATATTATAAATTATAACGAAAATTTGACCAAACATTGGACTGTACCAACAAAAAACTGGCAGTGCAAATGAGGTATTTGATCATCAAGTCTAGCTAAGATCATCACCATCTAACTAAGTCTTTGAAAAAGTGAGTTGCAGGTGTTTTTTAATGAAAATCAGCTTCTCTGCGTTATCAGCTGTTAGCCTGTTTTGGTTTTCATCTATAATGAGTGACACTGAGCTAAAAAGCCTTTCACTTTCCTCACTGCTCCATGGTGCCAAGGGGTATTTCTGTGCCATTTTAGTCAAAATCACTCGTCTATCCACAGTGCAGTTAAGCTAATAAGCAACAACGGGCTAACGCTGCTCGTCAAAATAGTCAGTGGTGAAACTAAAAGCGGAGGAGTTTTGTATTAGGTTGTGGATGTGTTTCTTCACAAAGTCATGTAGTTTGGGCAGCTCCGTGTCAGTCATGTATTGGCGGCTAGGGACATCATATCTTGGCTTCAGGACATGGGGAAGATGCTGAAATCCTATATTTTCAACCTCGATGACAGTGGCTGGTCACTCAGAGCGATGTACTTGATAATAGCCTGTGTTGTTTTCACTGCACGTGGGTTGTCTCCGGACATTTTCTCTCACTTCTCAAGAGTTTGCTGAAAAGTTGGTTGTTGTTTTGCGCAATTAGAAAACTCTTTGTACTCACTGTCGTGTTGGTATTTTAGATGCTTTAAAAATTGCTTGTGTTGAATGTTCTAGATTTTGCCCCTCCTCTTGACGACTTTGCTGAGCAATTTGCAGTCCGCCTTACTTTTGTCACACGGCTGACATGGCTGACATGGCTCATTCCTTTCGCTCCCGCCTGCTCAGGTTAGAGGCAGGGCGGCGTCAGCACAACACACTGACACAAAGTGGTATCGGGGCAATTTTTACGAGTACTTTACAGGGAGGTGGTATTGGAGCCGCTACCCGATACTTGTATTGGTGCATCCCTAGAACAAATGATGGTATACACCTGGTATCGGTTTTCACTAATGGGAGTTGAAAGGCCTGAAAAGTGATGCCATGGTTGCTGTGTTTCTGTTGGACAGGTGAAGTTTTGTTGCTGGCTGGTTTGTTTGAGGGTGGATTTTCAACCAAGAAGGCTGGGTACATATTGAAATGCTAGGCTAATAGCTCTGTTTTTGCTAATGATGTCTGTTCAGAAACACAAGTAGAGTAACGAAATGAATGTAAACTGCTTCATAAAGGTTTTTTAATACATATTACCAGAAGCACTAGAAAACAAATAACCATGAGGGTTTTTTTTAAGTTTATATTAACAAATTTTAAGCATGATACTGAAGCAGGACAGTTAGCCCTGACCTTTCAGACATCTAAGAAAACTGTGACGGCATCTTTCTGTTCATACTAGTCTTTCAGAAACAAAAGGAAACGGTGGTCCCTAAAGTTGTTTTGGAGTATAGGAGTATGGGGAATGCAAGAAAAACCAGCTAGAATAAGGTTTTTATTTTTCCATTTTAAAGCATGAAGATGATGCTGCCTGCTTGAGTGCCAATGACTGTAATTTTGATTCAAGCATTATCCACTCTGAATAATGATTTATGATCCTGAGATAAGGGGCCAATCACATATTAATTACGAAATGAATAGTTGGTGGAATAAACCCGACATTGAATCCCGGCTTTAATGCTTCTTGGTATACCCTCTGCCAGTCTTTGATATTGCTCTTAGGTGACATTATGCCACTCATGGCACAATAATTCAGTCCGCTCAGTTTTCGTGGTTTGTTACCGACCATGTTCCTCTTTGTCAGGTTCCGGAGGTCGTCCGTGTGCTTTGTTTGGGTATTCTGTCCACATCTTGATTGACCTGGTTGTGGAGCATTGTCCTGCTGGAAAAAGCAGGGGTGCATCGTCAGAGCAGACGGAAGCAAATTTTTCTTGCTTCCTCTTGCTGTTCACAGCAGAAGGATAATCTTGTATATGAAAATTGGACTTCACTTCAGTCCTGTACAGTCCAATCCTTAGCAAATCTCAGCTTGGTTCGTCTTATTCGTGAAGGGCTTGTTTTCTAGGTTTGCATGACTTCAACCCCACCCAGAAAAGCCTTTTTGTAACTGTTCTTTCCATACAACTTCTTGTCATTTGCTATTTTCTTTTTGTTGGTCAGTCGATGTCATCCTACAGATGTTGAGTGATGTTCAAAGGCGTTTACAATCAGCATGTTTAGTGGGAAGTCTTTTTTGCTCTCTGCCAGTCTGTACCTTTTTTTTTGTCCCCACTGTCTGCTACTTGACCTCGTTCTTATTATTTGGAGTCTATAAATGTTTGAGGATGGAAGCAACCTGATGCTCAGTTTAACCCTCTGCCAGTGAAGTCAGAAGTAAAACCACCTTTTTCTCATTCTTTCATCACTCTTGGCACAATTAATAGATATTTTTGAATTTTAAATGCAAGGTACTGCTGGCACTTTTGTCATCCAAAACTGGTCCTGTTGCAAGAGAGTTGTGATGACCACAGCTGTGGTTTTTATACTTGGTAAATAAGATTTGGTTCAGGTGACAATGTAATAGTTACATCATTACCTAAAATGAAGTGTGCTTGTGCTGGAATTCCACCACAGACACTTGAGTGAAATGGCTGTCATAGAGATGTTAATTTCAAGAAAAGATTCAAAGTGGTCTCTTTAATTTTTTTTTTAGAGTTGTACTTATTGTTTGGAGGTATTGAATTTATTTTATAATACTTATACAGTTAGCTAAATATTTGATATCAAAAAATCAATACCTTCAAACAGCATTATAGTCGAAACTCTGAGATAAAACTCTTGTGTTAACTTATTCTAACATGAAGGCCACATGAAAACGGTTGTTCTTCAGTCAGCTGCCTGTCTTCAGCTGCGTCAGTGAGCCACTCCTGCTGCTTTTGCCTCATTTTATGTTACATGATTGCGACAAGACTTTTGTCCAGCCTAGATTGGATATGTCCGTCTTTTGTTGGCGGTAAAAGTATAAATAAATGTACAATTTCCTATTGCTTTCACAAAACAATCTGTATAGTTGTAGGATTAATGTAAGGCAGAGTTGATGAAAATCGGTTACTGGGTTGGTGAGATATGGGCTTTTATACATGAATGTCCTCGTGTGTAACAAGACTTTTGTCAATGACGGTAAATATATAATTCAGACACCATTTTAAATTATTGATTTTGCATCAGTATTAAACAGGAATGATACCTATTCCTAGACTGATAATTCCTGAACAGTGCAAATAAAGCATGCGATAAATGGAAAAGTGCTTCAGAGATCACGTGGGTAATGATTATCCCAATAAAAGTACAGCCGCTCCAATTCTTTCCCTCTTTTTACATAAACATATTCCTCTCACATTCCTTGACCACTGTTTGTGTTAGGGATTTCCCAGCAGGTTTCGTACACACACGTCACTAGGCACGAGGGAGGCCACAGGTGAATGACTCAGATAGAAAGCAATTCCTCTTCTCCATTCATCCAGGATTTGCACCTCCCTACATCAATGCTTCAGTATGATACCGCTTATATAATCCTCCTGCGTTCAAGCCATATGGTGTGAATGTTCTGTATTCTGTCACTGACACTTAAGTTTAAGCTGGACCAACAATCTGCCTCGGTCACATAGAAAGCAAGGTTTTGTGACTCTGCTGATAAAAGAGGCTTCATTTCAATAAATATCAGTTAATATTTTAGTTTTGGAGGGTATGTTGTCTTTACAGAGACTCTGAAGCTGTATTCCAGCCAGGTAACGTTGCATTGTTTACATTGTTCTCAGATGAGGACGAGTCTTGACCTGCTCACTATTTCAACAATGTGCCAAGAGAATGCCTTCACTGAAATCTGTGTCTATTCAAAAGGATCCGGCTGAGCATGTTACTCATTACCAAGTCTGACTTGATACTGAAGTTTCTAGTTAGGGCATGAGGTTTTTGTCAGGACTTGTTTATCTTCTTGACGCTGAAGCATCGTTTGCATTTTGAAACACTCTCTTTCACTATATCCCGTGTAACAGGTTGCTTACTTTGTCAGAAGAATCCAGAAATTATTTTTATTGTCTTGTGGTTTTAAATTTAGAAAGCAGTTTAATATTTGAATGATTTATTGCCTTTATTATGTTTATACAATCAGTTTCAAATTATGTCCTGTTAGGTAACTGCTTCATTGAAAGAATAAATCATTTTACAGTGGAAAGAGTTTAATGTTTTGGGTTTCTTTTGTTGACTGGTCAGGGGTCACAAATTCAGTAGTCTGACGTCCTGGGGCTATTAATCAGGCTACCAAAATGTAAAACTGCCCTACTCGATGAGCAACCTGATATTATGCCCAAGTGAAACCAGATTCATTCCTTTATTTGTGTTGTGTGCTCTGCTAATTACTATTTGAATAAAAAAATGACTGCAGAACAAACAGGTTTTTAATTGTAATGTGTTGAGAGCGCTTTTCTTCTGTGGGTTTTCTTTACTTTGCTGGAATATGTATGTGTTTAAAACAACTTTTCGTTTTGGGAAACTCATTTGTTGCACTGCTGCCACCCTCTGTAATAGAGTGTGGGTTTTTTTGGGGGGATTTATAATCCCCTGCTGGGACCTTGGCACATGGCACCGTCCCTCTGTCCCGGAATTTTCTGAAATGAAGTCCGACAGCTCTTCTCTGAATTTGATGTTGGACATGTGCTAAGGATACAGATTATCATATAATGGTAATTGGGTTTTACAAGTTATTGCCGTTGTGATTGGGAACTTCACCAGGTCCCCAAGTGCTTTTCTTCTCAAATCAACTCCTACAGCTTTTCTCTGACCTTCTCTAAACTAGGTTGACATGTTGGACACGTGCTAAGGATACACAGTTTATCACATGAAGGTGATAGGGTGATGTGTTACACTGTTATTAATACTATATTATAGTCATTAACTCTCCTGAATAAAGACCTTTCTCACAGAAAGACACCCCTTGTGGGAAAAAAGTAATAAAAGTAATATCAAATCATGCAAAAATAAAGCTTTTGCAGTGTTATGAATTGAAATCCAAAGTAATGTCAGTTCTATTATCCAATTCATAGGGAAGGCTTTTTAAGGGAGGTTATTGTCTTATGTCACTTAGTAACTCTTGTGAAGTGGAGATAATTTGCATGGGCAGTGAAGCTGATGGTGTGTGTTCACGCAAACAATGAGGATTAGGTGGCTCAAACAAACAAAAAAGTGTGTGTATATTTATTAGTGTGTGTGTGTGTGTGTGTGTGTGTGTGTGTGTGTGTGTGTGTGTGTGTATATATATA